>PVKS010001007.1:0-48081 GCA_004027875.1 Aplodontia rufa
GACTGCCATTTGTAGACAACTGAAGCTAGATCCTTATCTTTCGCCCTGCACAAAAATTAAATCAAAATGGATCAAAGACCTGGATATTAAGCCTACAACTTTAAATTTATTAGAAAAAGAAGTCGGGTCAACACTACACCTTATAGGAGTCGGCCGCTTCTTCCTTAATAGAACTCCTATGGCACATGCTGTAAAATCACTACCTTGTATTAAAAGCATAAGGTTTGGGTGGGGCACCTAGAGATCAACTCGGGGCCCTCTCCATGCTACAAGCACTCTACCACTGAGCCACATCCCAGCCCAAGTTTCATTTTACTAATTATCTTTCACAATAATAATATAGTTAGGATACCAGTTTAAAATATGCTAATAGCTGTCAGTGTTAGTGCTACCAGTGGGTATTTAGTCTTAGAAAAATGCAGCCCTATTCTTTTCTAGATTAGCTTATGTTTTATTGTGTGGAGAGGATAATTTGAAAGGTTTTGTTATTCTGTTTTCTCTTTGTTTCATTTTCTTTTCTCCTCATGACTAAGTTAGGTGAAAGGGGAAATTGGGGGCATAATTGGTGTTTTGTTTTTGATTTTGCACCTATTAAATGAGTGACTGGGGCAGGAATGGAGAATGGAAAGGTGAAGACCTGTCAGCAGCTTCTCTCTCTTTTATATCTTGTTGCCCAAATGCAAGGGCGTCTAACACATAGGCAATATCTGGCAAAACTTCTCCTAGAGAGAATTATTCTGGGCAGAAATCATGAGCATTTTGCCTTTAGTGCCTTAGAGTTTAAGAGTAGTTGTGCAAATCATGTTATTACCCTTGGCTGGGAAATGGTCAATCAGGACAACTGTGGCTAACTATTCTGACTCTACTCTTTTGCTCAGACTCTGAATGGCTCTGTTGTAAGGAAAGCTGTTTATTCAGAAGAAATTGACCAGCACTAGTTTTGCATAAAATGTATAAGGGATGCCCTCATCTCTGCAGTGTCTTGACTACCCAGGACTTCCCAGTCACCCACTTCCCCATTCCTGGACCTCTTATTTTTCTGCAGTGGAAGAGTGCAGGGTTTAGGATGGTAGCACAGAGACCACCCTGAACAGAAGGAGGACGCAAGAACCTGGGATTCTCATTTGGACTCTGCCATTGATAAGTAGAGCCAACTTCCACTTATGAATGCCTTCTCAGGTTAAATTATTCATTTTAAAAAAGGCATTCAGTGTATTCCTAGCCTGCTAAGATATGACCAGAACATCATTTATTTTTACCAGTTCTCTAATACTAGATGTTTAAGTTGCTTCAAGTGTGTGTTGCCATTATAAGTAGGTTGTAAATATGGTCCAGATTCCTGAGTCTGCCTTCTCATGCCCACCCTCTCCTGACAGCATGTCTTTTCTCCCACTCACAGTTAATATGCAAGGTGTCTACGTTAAGAGCCTTATGTGGACGACATACGGAAAAGCTAATGGCATTTAAAGCAATATACCCAGACATTGTGCGACTTCATTTTCCTCCATTGTACAAGGAGTTGTTCACTTCAGAATTTGAGCCAGCAATGCAAATCGATGGGTAAATGTATCACCTAAGCACTTCTAGAATGTCTGAAGTAAAAACATGAAAAACAAAACAAAACAAAACAAACAAAAAAAATTTAACCAAGACACTTTCTATGGCCCTGCACAGCCCTGGAGCGCCAACACACTGCACATCCTTTGGTGATCGGGGTCAGGCAAAGGAGGGGAGACAATGAAAACAAATAAAAGTTGAACTTGTTTTTCTCATGCATATGATTTCCATTATGCCTACAGATATGGACCCTTTTTCTGTCTCAACTTCTTGAGCATTGACCTCTGTTTACAGCAGAAGGAGGGTACTAAAGTCGGAGAATGTCCTTTTCTTGTAGCTCACTGCCCACAGACTTTCAACAGAGTCGCCAATCTGTCAGTAACAGCAGAGAGTCCAGCAATAATCGGTGACTGGTGTGCATAGCGGAGGTTGCGGCATTACTTTGCACAACTTGCTCTGTTTCATGAAGGAAGTTTTTATTTTCTCACCGATTATTGCCAGTCAGCAGGATGGCACGAAAAGGGTCCATAGCACTAGCAACAATAGCATTATAATATATTACAGGGTAAATGGGCATGAAGACTATATATAGCTAAAAGAGATATTGTTTATATATTGTTTTAATTAATATAAAATGTAGTTACTGGTGTAGCTTTTCCTGTTGAATTGATAAGGCACTTTCATTTTGCACCTTTTTCTTTAAATTAAATGCTATCGTGTTCACTGTCGTGTCGCATGTGCACCAGAAACACAAGTTTAACTGAGAAGGCTTGGAAGGTACGTCGGGAGGTATTTATGCTGCTGTTTACAAAATTACTTTTAAAAGACTGGCTGGTCATATCTAGAAATCAACATGTTGGCTTTTTTTTTTCCCCACATAAGCATTTGGCATTCAGAAGCAGAACTCTCCCTAAATTATACTTTGCTTTTTGGTAAGCTCAAGGATAGATGTGTTTATGCTTCATACAAAGTTAAATGATTGATTGGTGCTGTGGACTTAAAGCATCGCATTTTTTAAAAAAACAAGAAAAGCTTTTTAAAAGCCCCCTTTGGGAGGAGGGGGAGGGGAGGCTCATTTTACACAATTCTGTCAAACTGTGGACTTGGACTCAACTTGGAATTCTAAATTTTTTTTTTAGAACAAATCAATAACCAGAATATTTGTTGGAATCTACCTTTTTATGTTAAGAAGGACCCAAAGATTATATCTGGAGCAGATGCATAGTCACCAAGTGAGGACACGAAACCTTTGAATGTTTATGTTCTTGGTATAATCCAGGAACCCTGAGAGTTCATCTCAGAGTGAGTTGATTCTAGACTAGTTGTCCCCAGGTGCCACTACTCTAGAATATTGCTCTTCATATTTGGTAGCAATGAATAGGAGGGTGAGGGAGGCATACAATGTTGAACCAGTTCCTCTTATTTAAATGTTAAATATTTTAAGCCTTTAAAGTGAAGTTGAGGCTAGCTGCAAACATTTACTCTTGTATTTATCTTCACTAGAAAACTGTGGACTGTAATTTATTTTATTGACTATTTAGAAGATTGTTTGGCTTTTGTGTTCAGGTGAGAAATATTGAGTTATTTTTGTTAAATTTTGTGGGTTTTTTTTTTTCCTTTTTCTGGTAATCCCCAGTAGGGGAAAGAGGAAGGAACAGTTTGATGATCAAGTGCGCATATTTTTAAAACAAGTGCCCCTCTGGGAATGTGGGCATTTAGAAGATGATTTTGGTCACTTTAGGGATGGGATTCAAAGACCATGTTGGTAAGGAAAAGAGAATAGCTTCCAGGGTGTAAAGGTGGGAGTCCAAGAAGCCTCTACACCTAAGAGCCTCCTCTGCCATAGGATCCCTCCAGAATTTTCTGAAGGAATTGCGGCCCCTGATGTGAACTGGATGACCAGGGTCAGCTTCCCAGAGCAATTCACTGTTTTTAACTTCATTGACTTTCTGGCTTGTTTCCTGAGGCAATTGGAAAGGGGAAGCAGTTATTCACACAGAAGTGTGTATGAAGCCTAAATAACATCCATTTGTTTTCTCAAAAATATAGTAAGGGTTTAACCATAAATAGAAGATGAGAGTAATATTTAGTTAAATTTCTTACAGGCATATAAAATTTTATGTGAGTGTTTATATAAAGAGGTTAACTGTTGGCATATAGTATTTATATTTGGGCAAGAAGGGTTAAGTCAAACTTTTATTTAAATAAGCATAATTCCTTTAAAGATTAATAGTATTTATACTCTGAAAAGAGTACCAAGCTTAGTTCAGTTATTTATTTGTCCATTATCTTTTCTATTACTTCTCCTTTGGGGGGGGGGAATGGCACACTTTGGGGGGGATTTTTTTTAATCATTTATAGTCACTAAATTTGGGGATGGTTTTATTAAAGTATATTAACTTCTTTTTAACCAAAGCTTTCTGAATATGACCAGCCTCAGGTGCTAGCGCATTAAAGAGCAACTAAACCTAATTCCAGTGTCCATTTGTGAATAACAAGAGCTAATTGAACTTCTCTAAGGGTGAGAGAGAGAGAGAGAAATGATGAACTTCAAAGAAATTTCTTTTCCCAGAAAAGATTTTGCATGTACCTAATACCAAAAAGAAAACATTTTTAAAAAGGAAGAAGAAAGAAAGAAAGAAAATGATGCTCTAATCTTAGTAATAGTTTTGCCATGGTGATATTGCTTTTATAGTAAACCAAGACAGAGTAACATGATGCTGCTTCTAGGTGTTTCTGAAAGAAAAGCAGGAGGTGGACTTTCAGAAAAAAGTCCACAGACCATGTAGGAACAGAATAGTAGAGACAGAGACGTGCCCAGAGGAATTGAGGGAACAACTGACTTATTATTTAGATCTAAGTTGGGATCTGAAGCTAAACTATAAATGCAGTTAAAAGATATAAAGTCCAGAAAAAGATGTGAAAACCTTTGCATTTTAATTTTCTTCTTTATCATAAAAGCACCAATGCGGTAACACAAAGTACTCAGTGATACCTGAATAATTATTCTTAATAGTTTATATAATTAAAGTTTCTTAAACTTAAACATCCGATAGCCTTTTAAGGATTAGATCCACATCATCAACTTGGCTACTGTAACACCTTTTTTCTAACATTTTTACAGAAGATAAATGAGGCTTTTGTATAAAGCCTGAGTACGTTTTGTTAACAGTAGTGTCCAAATGATTGTATTATATTGTGAAAACACTGGCCTTGGTCACAATGAGATCAAAAGTGCAGGTGAAAGTGCTTTTTGGACAGTTTGCAAATTGTGTTAAAGCTATGGATGTTTTTTAAGTGTTCAGCATCCTAATTTGTGTTAAAGTTATGGGTTTTGTTTTATTTTGTTTTTGTTTTTTTAAGTCTTCAGCATCCTAATTCACCCTTTCTAATGTAGGAAAACATGACCTAAGACACTGCTTCTAAGTTTGGTTGTTCTTTATAGTGTGGATACCCAGATCTCTGTGAGTGTGTGGGAGTGGGCTGAGGGTCAGGGGAGGAAGGAGTGTGCGTGTGCGTGCATATGTGTGTGTGTGTGTGCGCGCGCGTGTGCGTGTGATTCGCGTGCATATGATGTGCATGTGTCGGACAGCTTCTAGGCTACTAAGTGTCAATGGAAAAAGAAAATGTATTCAAAATACTTAAATCAAAACTAGAGGATGGAAATAAAAGATTTATTCTATACAAAGCCTTGTCTGGACCACTTTAGAGAGACTTCTATTTTTTTAACCCTTCTATAAATATTTGATGGCACTTGAAATATTCCTGCAATAAAATGTGATTTGTGTAAAGAAAAAAAGATTTTGTAATGTGAAACAAAGAAAGAAAGTAATGTAATTTTCTAAAAAAAAAAATACAAACAAACAAACTTTGTATTATTTTCTTGATGGAATTTGTCTATCTGTCTTTGGAAAACTTTTTATTTCATTAATGTGCCATAGTAGAAATACGTGTTTTTAGTTTTAGAGCTAAGGAAGAGCTAGCTGTTTGTGTTCCGACATTCCAAAATGCAAAAGAACTTGGCAGAGCCCTTAACAAGGTTTCAGCAGTGTGTAAGCTTCTTTCGTTGTTGCTTTTTTGCACATGTTCTTCATCCCTTTCTAGTGCAATATGTACATAGAGCACTTGCGGGTGTACTTTGATCCCTCAGGGAAAAATACATATTTGTACAGTTTTTTTTGTTTTTTTGTTTTGTTTTGTTTTGTTTTCCTTTTGTTTTTGGCTAAGGAATGTCGATCGAATCACTTGTTATTGTTGAGGGGCAGCCAGATAATAATCCTAAAGCCACTGTTTCAAACATTGATTGTTTAAATCATGTGTCCTTCCAGCGCTATTATTTTAAGACAATAAAAGTTATTTTCCGACAGTTCTTTGTGCTGATTGGTGAAAAACAAAAGGGTAAATAAGCACCTTATGATTGACTTACTGTGAATGACAATCCATCTTGATATCAAGGATAGAAGCCCTTTCATTTTGGAGTTGGGGTTAAGAGTCAGAATGTGCTCAGGGATCTTCTAAAACTCTTTAAACAGGGTGGCCAGTACTACTGGGACAAATTGCGTTTTTTTATTATTAATAATAATGATAATAATACTATCCCTCCAAGGCACAAGTGAACTGGATAGAACTGCATGTCTGTGTAAACTCTTCACTGTCGCCTCATTTTGTTGAGTTCAAAACTCGTGCTCTTTAGTTTTGTGTGCTTAGAAACACTGAGTAACTTTGAAAGCAGGGCAGTTATGTCAGTATGTGCAAAAGGAAAAATAATAAAGAATATACCAACCCCGCATCATTCAAAGTGAAGTCCTTATATATTCCATTTACCATGTCCCTAATAATTAAAAATGCATAATGTGTGTATATGTACATATATATGTATATATATAGCACTACATGTTTTAAAGTATTTCAAATTCTATATATTATGAATAACAATATTTTTAAAATCAGTGTTAAGACTGCCTATCAGTACAATGAGGTGGACAAAGATAAAACATGTTGTTTTAATGCTAGCAGCTATTGTTTTCACTGTGTTTTCCTCTAGAAACAAACCAAAAATCCCTTTATGTAAAACACTTTTTACTTTTATATTTATAGTTTATACCTGAAGAATTAACGCAGGCACTAATGTTTAAAGACAAATCAAACCCTGGCTGTAGAACAGCAACTTGATCTAGATTTTAGAGTTACATGCTATATTTTTTAAACAACAGTTTGTCCTCAGATTCCCTTATATTACTCTTTGTAAAGTCAGAGGGGTTCAGTGCAATTGAATGCATGTTCAGCAGATTTACAGATCTAGCTGTGATTCTTCCACCCCTGGAATACACATTTAGCAGATTTACAGATTTTCTTACTATCACAGAAAAGCATAATTTGGGGGAAATATGTCTGTCAGATGGCAGATATCTTTACCTTGTTGGTTTTGATAATAAACAACATAGGAAGTGGCAGAAATCTCCTTCCTCTCCTCTCATCTCTAAACACACACACACACACACACACGCACACTCACAAATTCTTGACTTTTTATATAACATGTGACTGCCACTTCTTATATAGTTATGATTCAGAGTCCCATGAAGGCAATTTTGTACTATGGAGATATTAAGTGCCCCAAAATGTAATAGCAACAGTAAATCTTGATCTATTGGGAGCAGTATATAATACAAGTGTTCATTTTGTCCCTAAACACTAGTATATAAAGAGACTCTGCCAGGTTGATTATAGAGGCTTTCTTACTGCTATTTACTTTGAAGAGATGTGAAGGCTGACTAACAATGTCTCCAAAAGCAATTGGTTTCACTTCTGAGTTTGCTTGTTTGTATGTGCAAGTGGGATCAGTTTTGTCAGGCTTTCAGATTAATTTAACAAGTAATCCAGAAACCTGGTTTCATACCAAGGAGCCATGGTAGAAGGTGAGGATCTCCATGTTCAACCACACCCTCTTAGAGCAATAATACCTTCTGTCACTAATTTGCTTACAAATGAATGACAGAATATTTAGTCCAAACAGCAGCAACCTTTTCTTGGTGATGCAACATAACATGGAGTCTTGTATGGAGGAAGTGAGCGTGAATGTTTTAAACAGATGCCTGAGAATCCGTGTTTGTTGTTTACATGTGATGTGCTTTGCCACATTAGCAGTACCACACTTTTCCCTTTAATCCTTCTAGGAGCTAATGAAAGAGAGCTTGCTGTACACACTATTAGGTTGTTCTCTAAGAACAACAGAATTCTTTCCATTCATGTGTGATTCTTTTCTCACTCATTTTTCCTTTAATGTGGATGAATAGTATCTCTAGGAAGTTGATTATCATCGAACAGATTACATATGTAAATGCAGATAATTCTTGAGCAATATAGTGAATATGATTTCACACACACAAAAAAATCTGTATGTACTGTACACATCTTCCTGAATCCAAAATTCTCTTATCCACAATGGTTTGAAATCGCATCTAAAACAGTGGTGAAATGTTTAAACATTAGGACATTAGCTGGCTGCTTCTTTAAATGTACCTGTATTGTCTGCCTGCTCCTTTTCTGGAGATGTGTTTTTGTATTGGATGTTTGGGCCAATGGGAGGCTTCAAGCTACAACATATTTTCCCAGTTTAAATATATTTAACATATGACAAACCCCAGACAAGGCTTTTAATATGTATAAAGAACTGCAGTGTTAGGTGGTTTATTTGCAAACCGTTTTCAATGTTGTCCATTTTTATGGCACCTTTAACAATATTCTCGTTTCCAAAGTACAAAAAAATAGGTTAAATAATCTAGCCATAACTGAATGTCAAGCAATAAAACAAATGACTTTTGTGCATAGACTTAAAAAAATACAAATTTTAGACATCTGCATGTAAATGCAATCTCTTGTTTACTGCTTTCTTCAACTTGAGCAATTGATTCCTTATTTACTATTAACTTAAGAACTTGTAATGGCCTGTAAACATTTTCTCTCTTACTCTTCTTTCAAATTTACCTTCGTCCCTGCTTTTGAGTCATAATATTTAATGTTGTTCTGCACATCTCTATACAGTTAACTTTTTGGCTTTCATTCTGTATAGATAAGAAAATGTTATATTATAAACAGCCTACTCAGTGCAAATATTTATCTGTTTATCAAATCCACAATATGCTGTATAATACCAGTTTTACTATATAATCTATTTTAGACATAGCTGTTTAGAACTAGAGTGTGCTATTTTTGTGTTTTTCTGATGTGTGGTGCTAGATAAGTTACTTTTGTGAACAAACAAAAAATCCCTTTTATTCCTAGACAATACCACCTTTGGGTCTTGTTAATTTCACTGAGTATATAACTATATATTTGTGTATATATACATATATACATATACATATATGTATATATACACCCATGCCCAACTGGCAGCTGTATCAGAGTGCTAGATTTGGGACATGCTTTTCTCTTTAAATACATAATATCATTATATAAATTATTCTAGAGTGTATTTAATTAGGATAAAATTACTTCCTTAGTATGGATATTTGACATCTATAGGTGAATTTGTTTACAAATATGGACACATGAAAAATCATTAGCATTGACTTTGTGTTTGCTATTTGGCTTTATACCATATCTTCTGAGCTAAAAATTATTTGTCTTCAATGTCCCAAGGAAAACACTCTCATTTAATGGAGTAAGACATTCTTTTTCTTACTAAGGAATTATATTATTGGCATCTGTCAGAGTTGTATACTTAGCTCCTATTATAGATAATAAACACTTGCAGAAAACAAACATGGTGGCTTGATAGCAGATTAAACTTTTCCCTTTCTATCTGAGTCATAAGAAGTATGGATACATCCATGAGTAGAAAACGGGCCATACAGCAAATTTGACAAAAGATATTCCACTTTAATATGACCTCAAGCAGTTCCATGAACTGAGTAAAGGTCCTTCATTTTAAAAGTCATTTAATAATGAGCTTAATTAAACTCTTTCACCTATTCTCCGAAGATCTATTGGTGTTGTTAAAAATAGAGTATATCAAATATCTAACTAAGGATGTAGTTAGCCTTATTAAATATTGATTAGAATTGTTCTGTAATATTACTGAATTTGTAAGATCTTTAGCAAAGATTTTTGAGCAATTTATAAATATAGAGCAAATGTTTCTGTTTACTGCACTTTTTGTAACTGAAGGTGATAAATTCTCAAGCCATGATTAAGTGGCTCCCATGCACTGCATATTTATCCAACATTCTAGACATTTTCCATTTCTATGGAAGAGTTGAGGTTACCTTAATTATAAATACAAATTGTATGGTTAATGAAAGCTAATGCTAATAGTTAACCTTTAAAAGTGAATCGGCTACAGTTTTGGGAAAATCTCTTTTAATACAAATCATGGCATTCCTTAACTGTCTCGCTTGAAAAGAGATTGAAACATTTTTTTAAGCAGTTTATCATCCCAAGCTTCCCTAGAGATCATATCTCTTCATGCCTACACAACAGCCAGCACATGTCAGCACTTGATAATTGTTAAATGACAAGTGTATCCCAAGTAAAACTTTTTTCCTAGGTTGCTTTGGTAAATTTATAAAGTATCCCAAGCCTTATGGTTAACATTTTCTTTCACTACTAAGTATTAAGCCACATGTAAAAAGACTACATGAAATGCTGGTTCTAATCGTGTGTAGGTCATGAGGGTTAAGCACACAAATTTCACAAAGTTCTGTGAGTAACAAACTCAGCCTTCTGTACATATACATACAAGTATGGAAACAGTAATACTGTACCTATAAATATATTCTTTCTGTTCTGTGTACAGTATGTAAAAACTCCTTTTCTGCCACACTAAAAATGCAAGCCATTTATGGGAATCCTAAAAAGTAGTACTGAACTAAAACTTTGCTAATGATCTTTATTAGAGGATCATCCAACTTTTCACTTACATTGGGTTTTCTTTTCAATTCACTCTTTACAGTAGTCTGCTTATTTCCAGCTGTTTATTTTATTGGGTCCCGAATTTTAAAAAAAAATATTTTGATTCATTTTGTAAATATGAGCTGTAAAAAAAGAGAGATTTAATGTTGTCTTTTAAATACTCCGATTTTCATTCTAATATGAATGTTGTTATATTGTACTTAGAAACTGTACCTTTAATATTACATTACCTTTATTAAAAGTGCATTGAACACATCAATTTTAGATGTGCTTTATGTACTGTTATCCTATAATAAAACTTCAGCTTCTAATGGAATATGTGCCTTGTTTTTCTTATTTGTATTTGGTTATTGAGTGATATTGTACATAATTTCTAGCTTACATCTTGTCTCTCACGAATGGTCTAATACTGAACCTTGATGATCAAAGTGTGCTCCATAGAACAACAGCATTGGTATCACATGCAATGTTTTTAGAAGTGCAGAATCCCAGGCACTAACCTAGACCTAAAATCAGCATCTGCATTTTTGTTAAGACCCAGATGGTCTATATATACATATTAAGATTGAGAAGCACTGGAAGAGTGTATACTAATTTTGTGTGTGTGTGGTACTGGGGACTGAACCTAGGAGCTCTACATCACTGAGATACATCCCCAGCCCTTTTTGTTTTTTGAGACTGCATCTTGCTAAGTTGCTGAGGGTCTCATCAAATTTCTGAGGCTGGCCTCAAACTTGAGCTGCTCCTGCTTGAGTCCCTGGTATTCCAGGTGTGTATTACTGTGTCGAGCTCAGATAGTAATTTTTTAAAAATCACTTTCATTTTGCAGAGGGAAAAAAAAGATAGTATAAGGATCAAACTACCCTTGTGGTCAGAGAAAACAAAGAAAGAAGTGTTCACTGGTGACATAATGTCAAATGATTGCTAGTTGCTGTTGAAAAACAAAATGCAGAGTTGAGGATTCTAAGGCTACTTCCTGTCTCAAAGGAGAAGGGTACCATGACTGATAAGTGATACCTTCCCTGAGTATAAGAGAGAAATCCTGAATTTCGGCTGTATTTTGTCATCTTTGCTTTAGAAATGGTTGAAATGGAATGGCAGAAACGATGCCAAAGACTTAAAAGTCTGACTTGACCTTCACTGTCATTGTCCTACCCCCACCCTCCTCTTGAGATCACTTAGGGTTAACCATAAACTTAACATTGGCTAAGTATCACCGCACATTAACGATGCAGTGACCTTATCATGAATTATTTTTAAAGAAATATCAAGGGCATTCAAGTTATGAAATATCCTGAAGTCAGCATAAAGGAAAACTGAGTTGGCATTTTCCTCCAAACACACTACAGTGCCTAAGCATCCCTTAAGATCAGAAGACATTCAATAAATATTTTAATTGATCCCAAAATTTATAGCACATAGCAAACAGTCCTCAAATCCTGCTTCTTTTATTTCCAAGGAAGAGTCATATGTTATTTCTGCACATGAAATCTTAATAGACTATCATGTTCTACATAATTATAACTATTTGCCACTTTCTGGTATCTGAGGAAATTGTTAGTTAAAATAAGTTCAGAATATGAAATCTGTCACCTCAAGACCTTTGTCCAAATCCATACCTAAGCTTATACTAACAATAATGATTACACTCATCTGTAGTTCAGATGAGCTTGCTCAGTGTCCAGGAGGGTACTTTGATGGGAGAATGAAATGGACTTCCTGGAATTCTGCTTATATTATCTCACAGGAAAATCAGAAAGGAGAACAAATGTTGGGTTATTAATAAACTCTAGGAAAGAAAGCAAAAGTAATAACCACAGATGAACAGGTAAGCCCCAGCGAAAAGAATGCCTAGGTTGCTACCATTAAACTTTTTCATGAGGGAAGATCAAATAATCAGTCCAGCCTCTCAACAGCGGACATCTGACATGCATTTGGACCAAATGGACAAGGTGCCAAAGCCTCAGCTTCTCATAACAGGTCTGTGAGAACACTGTCCATGTTCATAATACCAAGGAAGGTAACTGCTGTGCTGAGATATAGCTCAGCACCTTAGTTCCTTCCATTTTTGAACAAGAAAAATAAAAGATGAGGCCCAGTAGTGTTAAAGCTATAATCCAAAGTCCAGTAGAGGCTATTACTGTCATACAAGTCATTAGAGAAAGGAAAAAAAGAAGATGCTTTCATGAAAATCTTAAGGGATTTAAGGAACTTGGGAGCAAGGAGGGAAATTTTCGCTCACTGGCAACATGAATGAGCAACATTATTTTATTTTACATAAAATAAACCAGGCACAGAAGGAAAAATATGGCATGTTCTCTCTCACATGTAGAAGCTAGAGGGGAAAAAAAAAGGTTGTTCTCACACTAGTAGAGAGTAGAATCCCAGGGGCTGGGAGCGAGGAAGGGTGGTAGGAATAGAAAGGGTGGATAATGGGTACCAAAATACAGAAAGATAGGAAAATCAAGCTCCATTGTTCTTCAGCACAGTCAGGTGATTATAATTGACGACAATCTACTATGTATTTCAAAATAGCTAGAAGACAGGATTTTGAATATGTCCAACACAAAGAAATGATCAATTTTGAGGCAATGGAAATGCCAATTATCTTGATTAAACCATTACACGCAATATACCTGTGTCTAAATGTCACACTGTTGTCCATAAATATGTACAATTATGTGCCAACTAAAATATTTAGAGGAGGGACTTTTTGATAAGTGAACCCTCCTGGACTGCAGAACCCTCCACACTAAAGGCTCATCTGCCACTCCTCCCCACCCCAACTCTAAAGGCAAGCCTATACTCCCAACAGTGGCAGAAACCTCATGCTAGGAGAGAAACATCATCAGATGTGAGCTGAGAAAAATTCTGTTTTTCCCTAATGTCATTTACTTCTGATATTGGAAAGAGTTATCAAACTAGTCTTTTTGCATTTAATTTGATTCTGGAATCTTTTCTTCTTTGGAAGGAAAATATTGATTCCAGTAAAATACAGTCATCTCTCGGTGATCATCAACATTTCATCATTTTTATTGGTGAATTCTCAAATATTTCAATTCCAGGAAAACTTCCCCTTTGTGGGAAGAAGTTGCTTCATCTATCAATTGTTCTATGCTTAGCACACAATTAATTTTAATATTAACCTCACCCTAAATTAATTATTCTCATACCAAGTCCCATGGCCACCACTTCTACCATTGTCTCTCTACCTAAGCAAAACACACAACGCATTCTAAAGACAAATATACATACCTTTTAAATTACTCTATTTGGAATTATCTTTGCTATCATCAGCCTGTCTCTTTAGGATACTTTGTACACCTTATCAAAGATCAGCTTTTACATAAACAGTTATTTCTAGTACTCATTTTTTTCAGTCCAAGGACCATATAATACAAAACACAACAAAAAATAGAATTTAGAAAATATTATCTCGTAAGTATAAAAATCTGAACCCTTTAGCTATTCAGTTCTGCCAGAGCATATCCTGAGCAACAGTATTTTGCTGGGATTGAGGATTAACAATGGCTGCTTACCCACCTGAAATACCGTAATTGAAAAGCCTCATTTCAAGAAGCTGGTATTAACAACATTTCCTAAAATTTTTTAAATTAATTACTAGACTGAGTCTTTTTGCCAAAGGGCTATTTCTATATTCTCATTCTGCAAGTACCTTATGTATGATTGTAAATTTATGAACCAGTTCACTGAATGAAGTAGTTACCAACTGTGAACTCTCCAAGGCCAAGTTCACTCCAAACCAAACAAAGGAAGCTCATCAGCCAAGGGGCAGAGAAATGCCAGTACTGATAAAATGATTTTTAAAAAGATGATCTTGCACATTTCTCTGTCTTTGGTCCACAAGAAGAAATATACACCTAGTAACAACTGTGATCATTTCACTTAGCCAGTGTTTGCAGTTTTAAGACTTTGAAATGTTCATCCAATGAAACATTATACACTGAAAACAAGTACAGATTGTTACAAATTATTTCAAAGTTAAATTGGCTTCTCCTTCAACTTCTGGGTTGATTTGTTCCTTAGTTCAGCAGAAATGGAAAACCAAATCTTTCTTCGGATTAAAAATATATATACAGGAGCTGGAGCATTGGCTCAATGGTTGCGGCGCTTGCCTGGCATGCGCAAGTGTGTGAGTTCAAACCCCAGCACCATGTACACAACAAAGTGTCCAAGGACTGAAAGTCACATGAAAAACTAAATAAAAAATTGTCTTAAAAAAAATATATATATATACAAACCCAGGCTTGGGAGTAAAGTAGACAAACTCATATATTAGATCCATAGAACAAAAATGCAAAATGTTAATATTTTTGAGATACAGTTGCAAGATACTTCATATTTGAAAAAGCTATGCTGCATACCTGTACAAAAACGTAAATGTTTAATCCCATTTCAAATTTTTTGAAGAATAACAGGGATGATAGGAAGGGAAGAGAAGGGGAAATGTTGGAACTGAGATAAAGCAAGGTGCATTCCAAGCAGTAATAAATGTCACACTGTATATATTTTAGCTATATATATATATATAATGTTCTTCATAGGTATAAGAATTATGTCACTGTATTTGGGTTTTTTAGGAACAGTATAGGACCCAGAAGAAAGGCAAGGGATCAGGGAACGGGAGAAGGGAGGTAGGTGGATGTGGTGGGGAGGAGGGATATTGAACAAATTGTATTGCTGAATTGTGTGCATCTAGGAATATGTGACAACTAATCCCAACATTATATAAAACTATAATGCACTAACAAAAAATAAATTAAAAATACACACAAAAAAAGCCCTCCTTACTTTGGAAAACAATATGGCAATTTCTTAAAAACTTAAACAGAAAACTTACCACACAACTCAGAAACTCCACTCCTAGTCCTTATCAAGAGAAATAAAAATACAAAGTTCACATAAAGACTTTTGTGTAATGTTAAACAATGTTATTCATAATAGCCCAAAAGCAGAAACCATCTGAGTGTTCATCAAATGTTGAATGGGTAAACAGAATGAGACACATCCATAAATGAGCACTTGGCAGCAACATAAAAGAATGAACTACTAATACATACTCAGACATGGATGATCCTAAAAATCCTAGTCTAAGAATCCAGATGCAAAAGACTACATATTGTATATTTTCATTCATATAAAATATCTAGAAAGGGCAAATATACAGAGACAGAAAGTAGATTTGTAGTTGTCAAGGGGTGACGGTTCAAAGAATTACAGCTTTGGACACAGAATTTTTCAAGGTAATGGAAATATTCTAAAACTGGATAGTGTTGATGGTTGCAAAACTCTACATTTACTATAAGTTATTTCACAGTATAATTAAAATGGGTGAATTATGTTATGTACCCTACAGTTCAATAAAGTTGCTTACACACACACACACACACACACACACACACACACAGTTGTTCCCCATATTCCAGAAAATAAAGTTCAAAATTTTTAGAATGGCATGAAGACCAGCCACGCCTCCTTTCCCTTTCTAGTCCAATGACCTTCTTTCCCCCTCACACAACAATGCTGATGTCAGCAAACAAGAGATGCCTGCATGCCCATGTTTACTGTGGTACCATTCATGATGACTAAGACATAGAATCAGGTAAGTGCCTATCAACAGATAACTACACAAAGTAAATATGGTACACATAAATCTCAGAGTATTATTCATCCATAAAGAGGATTGAAATCCTGTTATTTGCAGCAAAATGGTTGGAACTGGAGGACACCATGTTAAGAGAAATAAGCCAGACACAGACAAGTGTCCCATGTTCTCTTTCATATGTGGAAACTAAAATAATAAATTCAGTCTAAAAACAGAATAAGGACTGGGAATGGGCCGATGGGTGGGTGGTGAGCATGAATGTAGAAGAAGGGTGGATGGATATGATCCATGTACACTTGATGCATGTATGAAAATTTCATTGTGAATCCCATTAATATGTGCAATTAATAGGTTAATAAAATGTAAACATCAATTTTTTAAAGTCCATAAAAATTAAAATTCTCTAAAGCAGTCTATAAATTGTCCTCATCAGAATGAGTTCCTTCCTCTTTCCTGTTCACATGCAACCTTGTATACATCTCTGTACCATTTCTTCTTTATAATGTTTATGGCTACTTCCACTGTTTCATTCATTTCTTATGTTTTGCAGTAAAACATATACTAATAACCACTATTTGAACACTGGCTCTTTGCAATGCACACTTTACATATTTCTCCTAATCCTCACAATTCTGTAGTTAAGGTACTAGTGTCTTCACTATACATATGAGGAAACCTAAAATAAATGAACACACAATATGTCTAGGATCTCAATACCTTTTGGCATAAAAACTGAAAAATAAACATGATATATGTATCAACTGGACTCCAAGAAACCCATCCTCTTTCCACTAAACTGCTTATGTTTTCAGCTGCTATAAATATATCATGGTCCAGCTGGGTGTGGTGGTTCATACCTGGAACCCAGCAACTCTGGTAATCAGCTGAGGGAGGAGGATCATGAGTTTGAGGCCAAATTGGGCACCTGAGTGAGACCCAGCCCTCAGACAAAATGGGGAAAAGGAGTTGTACTTTAGTGGTAAAGTACCCTTGTGTTCAATCCCCAGTAAAATACACACATGCACATACACAAAGTACCTGTAAAAATGTCATGGTCTCGATGATGTAAACACCACATTTATCTCCTCACAGTTCTGGAGGCTGAGAAGTCCATCTTCAGCTGTCAACCCATTCAGATCTGCTTACAGGTAGCCACCTTGTTATGTCCTCACCTAATGGAGACAGGGACCTCTGGGCTCTCTTCTTCTTAAAATGGTACTAATTATATCATAGAGGGTCCATCCTCATGCCTTAATCTGTACCTAATTACTTTCCAAGGACTAGCCCAAGGAAATAATGAACTTTGACAAAAATCATGACTATTTTGAGATTTGCAGATCTGAAAAACATCTGGTGACCAGACAATTGCAGATGTTCATCATCTGGCCATAAGCCTCCACCTGTGAGAAGGTGCCCACCAGTCTGTGACCATCAATCTCCCTAAACCACTCCTAAATCAGCTTTTCTTCAAGATGATCCTTTAGATAATCCTCTTGATCAAGTGGCTCATCATTTAATAAAGTTCTTTCTCTATTGCCTCTGTACTGACCTGCTACCTTCTTACAGGAAGTTGACCAAGTTTTTGGACAAAGCTGCTATTCAAAACTGCTTTTCATACCTCACAGTAATTTCCCTCCCTCTCTGAAGTCACAGAATGTTTTCTATATACTTCTCATGTCATATTTCTGTTGCTGTGATAAAATACCTGAGTAGACAACTCAAACAAGAAAGGGTTTACTTTAGCTCAGGGTTTCAGAGCTTTCAGTCCATGGTCACTTGGCACCATGGCAAGGCAGAACATCATGGCAGGAACACAGAGATATGGCAAAGGTGTTCACCTCATGGTGACAGAGAAGCAAACAGACAAAAACTGGGCACCCCGATACATCCTTCATTGGCAGGCCCTCAAAGTCCTAACTTCAAGGCCCTACCTCTTAAAGAATACACCATCTCCCAAGAGTGTCACAGGCTGGTCACCAAGCCTTTAGCACATGGGCCTTCAGGAAAATATTTAAAACCCAAACCATAACAACTCTCTTATGTAGCTTATCATTTTCTATTTTGTTTCATTTAATGTAAATATCATACAGAAATTATTAAACATCTATAAAGGCTGTCTTATGTGTACCTGCCACCAAGCAAGAAGTATATGTACTCAGTAAGTCCTTCCTAATGTATGAGAAAAACAGTAGTGTGAGGACCACCTAAGGCCACTATGGAAAACTGACATCTAAATGGGGACAGGGAGTGAAAGGAGACCAAATTGCATGAAATGAGGCCCTACTATGTGCCAGGTACAATGCTGAACATTCCATCCCCTGTTTCCTTTAGGGATTTCCAAAACCCTATAAAGTATGTAGTGATGATATCATCCTCATTTCACAGCTGCACAATCAGGGTTTGGCATGTGAACTTGCCTAAGATCACAAGCCTGCGTGGGCCTTCCCAGTACTGTTTTTGGTGCCTGTCCTCTCTCCAATTTATTAGGACACCCTCCCCTGCACCCAAGCCAAATGAAACACACCTATGTCTGAACTTTCTAGGAAAACGAATAGTCCCAGCCACCCCCCCCCCCCGCCCTTCAGGAAGCCTGGGTTTCTAAGTCAGAACCACCAGCAGCACGCAAAGAAGTGCGCCTTGCTCCTGAGACACGCACAGGCCCGCCCACCACGTCTCGGGTGACGTCACCACGTAGGGCGGAGTCAGCGTGTCCACGCTCTTTAAATAAGGCCTTCTCCGGATGCGCGCGAGCGTGAGTGGGGCGGAGTGTGCGTGGCGTGAGGGGGCGCTCCCGGGCCCTCGCGGCCGCGGACTGTGAGGTGGGCGGAAAGGCTGCGTTGTAGCCCAGAAGCGGCCGAAAGGGCGCTGCTCTGCCCGCGGGCGCGCTCTTGAGGGGGCGGGAGGAGGGAACATGGCGGCCCCGACCCTCGGCGCCCAGATCTGGCGGGGCTCCTTCCCCGGCTCTGCCCAGCCTTTTGCCTGCCTTCCTGCACCCTGCTTCCCTTCTTGCGCCCCCCTTTCCCGCAGGCGTTCCTTTTGCCTTCTTCACATCTTCCGCACCCCCACCCTGGTCCAAGTATGAAAGATGGATTAAGTGGGAGCCGGTCAGTCCCATCAGGTGCCAGGAGACAGATTCCTAAATTTGACTTTTATTTTCTGTGCTATCTCATCATTCCACATGGAGAGGTTAAGTCCTGATTTTGAGTCCTGATAGTTGCTGTGGGTAATCCTGGGAATTGTCCCTTCAATTGCCTGGACCTGAGTTTCATCCACTGTAAAGTTTTCTTTGAAAAGTTTAAGTTTCTTGATATTTAGGCAGCTTTTGCCATGCACTATCTGCCAGAATCTGCATATATGATTGGGGAAATGGAAGCAAGATTTGTTTAGTAAGGGAATTAGGCCGAGCTAAGATCTAAGATCTACGCCTCGCTTCCATGAAAGGAACTAGTCTGTAAGAAGTAAGAACATCATTCCGTTTGGGCTGTTATTTCCACAGTGAGAACCCAAAGACCGACCCTCCTGGCATGAGTTAAATGGAAAAGGACTCATTGTAGATCATCATTGCTGCTTTGATGCAAAGAACCTGGGAGCATTCATGTGCGTGTTCTAGGTGCCACAGCTGATGTTAAGCAGAGGTTCTTTCTCACCTGAGTAAACAGCAGCTGAGCCTTAGCCAATCCCTTGCTTCTAACCTTTTGTTTTTCCTCTTTAGAGTCTAGATTCTGGAGTGATCCTACCTCTTGGAAACCTCGCTGCCAGCCAGCTGAATGGTAGGCTAGAGTGAAGCAGAAATATATGAAGATGAGCTCCAGCATGACCATGAGTGAACCAAGGCTAAACTGGTGAGTTCTCTCTGTACTTAATAAACTGAATGGGAGTGAAGTGAGGCTGGTGCTTGACACAGAAAAGGAGGGCTTTTGTCCTGAAGAGATTTGGAAGAAATAGAAGATAAAAGATCAGAATCTCAGAATTTACCTTGTTCTCATCTTCATGTACTAAATAACTTTTTTTAAGCAAGAGGAAGAGAGAGAAAGAATCAATTTTATTCATTTTTTTCATCCAGCCTTTGTTTCTCCAATACTTAAGTGCTGGGGTTTGAACTTAGGTCCTTGTGCATGTTAAACAAGTGCTGGGACAGCTGAGCCACTGCTCCAGTCCCACTAAATTCTTTTGAGATATAGCTAACTGCTCTTTCACCCCTAAAGTGACAATTGAGCACTCAGTTTTTTATTTGATATAATTCTATCAAGTCTTTATTGTTGGTGTCTTGTGAAGGAAAGATGCAGGAATTTTCTTATTTTAAAAAACTTTGCCCATTTCCTTACAAACAATAAACAGACCCTCTTTAAGAATAGACACTTTTTTTGTTATAGTAGAATCTATATCAAAAGATTATGTAGGGCTGGAGCAGTTGCTCAGCGGTTACTGCACTTGCCTGGCATGCGCAAGTATGCAGGTTCAAACCCCAGCACCACATACACAACAAAATGTCGGAGCAGCAAAAGCCACAAGAAAAACTAAATAAAATTGTTTCTCTCTCTCACACTGTCCCTCTTTCTTTTTTTTTTCCTTAAAAAAAAAAAGATTATCTAAATGCATAGACTATATTCTGTATTTTAGAATAGTGTGAGTACTTTGATAATAGAGAACTCAGTTAAGTAATATTGTAGTTTTGTAAGCATCTAACTAATATAATCGTTTTTATTTTTGGTTTTTTTTGGGGAGGTACGGGGGTTTAACCCAGTGGGGCTTAACCACTAAGCCACATCCCAAAATTTTTTATTTTGAGACGGGGCCTAAGTTACTTAGAGCCTCTCTATAAGTTGTTGAGGCTGGCTTTGAACTTGGGATCCTCCTGCCTCAGCATCCCAAGCTGCTAGGGTTACAGGCTGTGCCACAGTGCCCTGCTTGATATAGTGGTTTTATATAACTTTTACATTGCTTTACTATATTGGTGCATTAGTTCATTTTAACACACATTTATTAAGCCAGCAAAGGAGGATACAAAAATTACATAGAGATTACAAAGATTTTTAAAACACTGTGACTTAAAGGACTTGAAGTCAGTATGTTCAGTAATGCTTATTTATTGCAAACAGTGTTCCTTCGCCAGAGGAGCCCACAATCCCTAAGGCACTTGACTTTGTTTTAGAATGATATGAAGATACCTTTAGAATTAAATAGAATTATGGAAATATTACTATACTGAAGTAATAAAAACTTTACTACGGTCCATAGCAAATAAGAAATTCTAATTTTACCATTACAATTTTACCATAATACCTTAATCGTAGTTTGTTTTTGTTTTTTGATAAATACCTTTAGAAACAATAAGAGATGAACATGAACCATATATACTAGGATTTCCCATTTGGGAAATGGGAATAGAAGTTGCATTTGATTATTCTGTTGTAGGTTTGAAAACTCTTGCACATTTGTGCAAGATACTATACACTTCCTGATACTATAAAGTTAAGTGTTCAGATGATGTGCAGGTACTTTCACATACAACTGACAGTGTGAAACCAATTGTGATTTAGAACCTAGAACCTCTGCACAGTGTCGTAACCCTCAGAACTGTCCTTTTTCGCAGAATCTAGTAATCGTACTCCCTGGAGTAATGGTTCTTCAATGTTTTCAGTTTTTTACTTTCTTCACTCAGCCATCATTTTTGGATGCTCACTATCTGGAAAGCACTGATTATATTAGCCTCAATTAATTATGATGTTATGAAAAATCATATCACTTTTAAGGTGATTTTTATTTTTTAAGGTGACTTTTAGCAAAAGCATACTCTTTATGCCAGTTTAAGAAAAATTGGATATCCACTTTAATTGTGTACTAGAAGAAAAACAAGTTTGATTGTTGGAGTTATAGAATTTCATAATCTGCCTGAGCTTAAGGTATCCAAAAAGTAAAACATCTGGGGCTGTTACAGTGGCTCAGCAGTTGGAGTGCTTGCCTGGCATGCATGAGGACCCGGGTGCAAACCCCAGCACCACACACACAAATAAGTGTTGGAGAAACAAGGCCAGATGAAAAAATACATAAAATTGATTCTTTCTCTCTCTCTTTAAAAAAAGTAAAACATCTAAGCTCACAGATATTGTATATGAAATTAAACATTTAAAGGTAATTGTCTGGGAAAGGGGTTGGATAAAGGGCATGTAATCATAAATTAGAATTGTATTATTATGTTTCTTTGTGTAGCATGAGATTTTGAATTGTCAATTGAAAGTAAATTACTTTATTTCCAGGGATGTTTCCCCAAAAAATGGCCATAAGACATTTTTCTCTCAAGAAAATTATAAAGAACATTCCTTGGCTCCGAGTTTAAAAGAACTGTGTATTTTATCCAACAGGTAATATTTGATTATTTTTGTATGTAATTGTTTTCCTGATAGTTGAAGTTTTATGACTATCTCTATTACTCAAATCATGGAAATGTACAAAATGGAAAATAGAAGAAACCTACTGTTGACACTGGTATTTGCCTTTCTGCACACATGCACATATAATTTATACACACAAAAAAATGAGATCATACTATAAATACTGTAAAACTATAAAACTCTTTATAGTTTGCTTTTTTTCACTGACATCAATGTCTGAGAACAAAAAAATTCTATGTGAAATCAGTATTTTTTATTTCTTTCCGTGATCCTATATAGCTCAATCTTTTTATTTTCTGGTCTTAATGGTTGCATATTACTTTGTTATATAGATGTACTTTTAATTCATTTAGCTAGTCCTGTGTTGCAAAATGTTTGTATTCCTCTTTTCTTGTAATAACAAACAATATATTGGTGATCTTTTTGCAGTTATTTCTGTAATATAAATTCATAGGTGTTGAACTGTTTAGTCAGACTGTAAATACATTTTATAGTGTGATAAGTGACAAATTATTAAAGACTTTTCTTTTCCTCCCCAGTATGAAAATCACTGTTCAGTAGTAATTTTCACTTCTTACTGCTCTCCAGCCTGTAGCAGCTCTTCTTTTCTTTTTGATTTACTGTTTCTACTCTATTGCGGATTAATCTGGAAACCAACAAATAGAGAATTAGGGAGCTCGCCTCAATAGTTCAGCTTTTACTTTTATCCTTTTTCCTTTCACAACACACTAAGTACATCTCTCTATCTTCTCCTGCTTTCTTCAGTATTCTATCACTTACCAACCACACACACTTTTTCCTGAATCTTCTTTCTCTCTCATTTTTAATCATCTCAATCAGTATTTGAATATGCTCAAGGTTTTCCTGTTTTAATAATCCCTGAACTAACTCTACATGCCCTCCTCATTAGTTTTTCCTCTTCCCTCATTTGTACTTGAACTCCTTTAAGGACTTACACATACTTACTCAAAAGAATGGAGGAGCAAAAACCTAAGAGGGAGAAGATAATTAGCACAATAGTAATAGTAAGTTCTTTCCTGTTAACAGTTATTTTAATGTTAATGAATTAAGCTTCCCAACCAAAAGGCAAGTTGACAGAATGGATTAAAAACCATTTTTTTTTTTTAAAAAGTGGGGGGGGATCTTCCATTCACTGCACTTGGTCTCCACATGAACATCCTGCTGTAATCTGATATCTACCCTCACTACTCTTCTGAAACTGCTTCTCTCACAGGCATCCGTGAGCTCTTGGCTCCAGAGGTACCTTGCTCTCCTTTTTCCTACTGGTTTGGTTATTGTGACAGTTTTCAGAATGTTTTGCTATCTTCATCTCCAGCCTTCTCATGGTGGCTGATCATCAGATACTCTTGAATTTTTAAGAAAAAATGATTTTTCATTTTCAACTCAGCCTTTTGAATCTGAACCTCTTAAGATCAACGATGCATCTATGAAATCAACTTTGTTTATAATAGATGTATACATATTGTAATACACACACAAAGATTATTATAATTGTCCTTTTATATACAACAGGAGCATACTATGTACAGTATGCTTGTATTATATTTCCCTCCCTCCCAACATACCTTGGTAATTTTCTCATATCCAAACATATAGATTGACTCATTTCATCATTGTATAATATTCCATTGCTGGATGTCTATAGTTTTGTGTGTGTTTTTTTTTTTTAAAGAGAGAAGGACGTGAGAGAGAATCCATTTTTATTAAGTTTTTCACATGGCTTTTGTTGCTATGATACTTAGTTGTGTATGTGGGTACTGGGGTTTGAACCTGTGTACTTGAGTATGCCAGGCAAGCACTGTAACCACCGAGCCACTGCTGCAGCCACCTAGATGTCTATAGTTTTTAATAGACCTCTGTTGATATTCATTTAGCTTATTGCCATCCCTTTGCTATTTAAGTATCTCTTTTAATATATTCACTTATATAACCGTAATAAATTCTAATATGTCAAAGGTATGTATTCATTTATTTTAATGGATATTGCCAAATTGCTATTAAAAACATTAATAGCCAGGTGCAGTGGCACATCCCCTGGCTTCTCATGTGGCTGAGACAGGAGGATTGCATGTAGGCTAGCCTCCCCAATTCATGGAGACCTTGTCTCAAGAAAAGAATTTTAAGAAAGGGCTGTAGCTGTAGCTCAATAGAGAACTCCTATATTCAGTCTCCAATAGCTCACCCATTAAAAACAAGCACTTTTTAAATGTCTGCTAATTCAAGGAAGAGGCAAGAGGATTGTAAGTTTGAGTCCAGTCTTAGCAATTTAGTGAAGTCCTAAGCAACTTAGTGAGACTCTGTCTTAAAACTTAAAAAATAAAAAAGGTTGGGGATATGTAGCTCAGTGGTTAAGTGCCCCTGGGTTCAGTCCCTGGTGCCCTCCCCCAATAAAAGCTTCGCACCATTTTTTAACTTTTATCTCAGCAGTCATCATTTTAGACTAAAAAAACTCCTGTTATTAATCTTTGTTATCCTGTCACTGCTTAATTTAACAGTTCTTTTCAAGACCAGTTTTGTTCACCTTATGTTAGGTATGGTTTATGTAGCCCAGCTTCATGTAAAGGAAAGGACATTGTGCTTGCAACTGAGTATTCCCAACTCCTAAAATATTTTTCCCTTCCTTAGAACATACTTGCTTTTCTTTAGATTTTTCATCCAATGCCAAAAAAGAGTATTTTTAAAAAGACTCAAAAATCCGGGTGCATGCCTGTAATACCAGTGACTTGGTAGGCAGAGGCAGGAGGATCTCAAGTTCAAGGCCAGCCTCAGCAACTTAGCAAAGCACTGAGTAATTTAGTGAGACCCTGTCATAAAATAAAAAATATAGAAAAGGAGGCTGGAGGATGTAGCTCAGCAGTTAAGCACCTCTGTGTTAAATCCTTGGTACCAAAAAGGAAAAAAAAAAAAAAAAGCAGGCATTAATAAGTTTCTAGACTTTTTTCCTAACCTTAAGTTTTGTCAAGTATTACTGTAGTAAGGAATGGCTTTTGAGCCTCTCTTAATTTACAGCTGTTTTCTTGGTGGAAATATCAGGAGGAAGTATAAGATTTTTATTATTCCTCATTTTTTTATGCTCATTAAAGTTGGGAAAATATTGATATCCTTTCTATGCTACTTTCAAAAATAGATTTTATTCAGCCCTGTCCTTCCACAAAAGGCTTTTTACTTTTTAATTTCAACATAAAAGCTTTACTTTTGCACCATACATGTGTGTAAATAAAAAGAACACTGAAATAGTGTTTTTGCATATGAATAATATTAAAACGTTAATAAAGTATTACTTTGTGTGAAACATAATAAATAAATTATATTCATTATAGACTACCTGGAAAGGTTACCAGAAAATCAAGATGTCCTGTGAGCTATATTCATGTAGAAAGAATCATTATATACATTTGCTTTTTTTTCTTTTTAAAGAGAGAAGGACAGTGAGAGAGAGAGGGAGACAAAGAGAATCGATTTTTGTTGAGTTTTTCACATGGCTTTCGTTGCTCTGACACTTAGTTGTGTATGTGGGTGCTGGGGTTTGAGCCTGCACCAGGAAAGCACCATAATCGCCAAGCCACCACTCCAGCCCTATACATTTGCTTTTATTTAAAATTAAACATTGTATTTACAGATATTTATAACTAAGTTGTAAACCAACAAGGAAGAAAATAATTTTTTTAACTTATATTTTTATTAGCGCATTATAGTTTTACATAATGATGGGATTAGTTGTCGCATATTCCTAGATGCACACAATTCAGCAGTTCGGTTTGTTCAATATTCCATCCCCCCCCACACACACACCCCTCTACGTCCCTCCTCCTGTCCCTCAATCCCTTGCCTTCCTTCTTGGTCCTATATTTTTCCTAAAAAACCCAAGTACAGTGACATAATTCTTAGACCTATGAAGAACTTTATACAGTGACATGCTTATAAATGCTTGGAATGTAACTTGCTTTATCTCAGTTCCAACATTTCCTCTTCTCCTCCATTCCTATCATCCCTTGTTATTCTTCGATATATTTGACAATAAGATTAAACATTTACGTTTTTGTACAAGCATGCAGTATAGCTTGTTCAGTTATCTTATCCACTGTATCTCATAAAAACATATTGTATTTTTGTTCTATGGATCTAATACATGAGTTTGTCTATCTTACTCCAAAGCCTGGGTTTAGGTCCAGCCTCCGTAAATGAGGGAAAATATTCAGCCCTTGACTTTCTGGGTTTGGCCAACTTTGCTCAGCCTTTCTTCCATTGCCATCCATTTGCCTTCAATGGCTGCTGAGTAGAACTCCATTGTATATATACACCAGAGCTTTTGGATCCATTTATCCAGTGAGGGGCACTGTAACTGTTTGTGATCAATTAGTTGTAAACACCACTGCACTCGGACCAGCCAGAAAATAATTTTAAATAGAAAAAAAAATGAAGTTTTAACCCTTTCAATATAAAAAGTAAATCAAACACGGGAGATACAGATAGACATGAAGTGGAGGCCAAAAGCACCATTTCCAAATGCTACTTTTAAAGAAACTGCCAAATCAGTAGATAAAAGTCTAGGAAACTAAGAGTTTCAGAGTTTCCTTCCCTCCGCCCCAGAAATGTTAATTTTAAAGGAGAATGGGTAATTGACAAAAATAAAGGGAGGGAACGTCAAACTATGAACTGAAATAAAATGTAATGCTGTAAGTGTGTGTAGAGAAACCCTATCAGATGCTTTCGGTTTGCAGTCTGATGAAGATTTTGACAGCATTGCACTTGGAAATGATCTTGATGTGCTGCCATTTCATTCTTTGCTGAATGTCGCCAATTTAAACTGAGAGAATTTCTTGACATTCTTACTCTGGCATATCTGAGTCAGCATCTTGTTGCTGCAGCAACTTAATTAAATTTGCCAGTTTGTGCCACAAGGACGGACATGTTCTCATATTCAGAGAGACAGCTGTGAAGCAGTATTGTTAAGAGTTGAGGACACAATACTGCTAAGTCTGAATAGCTCTCAAGACATTTTCTAGTGAGAAATCAATTTGCTGTAGTACATTTCTCCCAAGATCAGCAGTTAACATTCATTTTGTTAACTGAAAATGTGCTTATTTTTATACAATTACTGGAGAAACTTTAGTAACTAAGTGTGTCTTCATTCACCTGTATTGTTTTTAGAGCCAACTTGAACATCTAGTTTTAATTTCCAAAATTCTTTCTCTATTAACAGATCATCTCTTAATTAGTCTTTTATTCATAGTTTTGCTCTGAAAGTGGTATTGAATATTTTGCCTTATTTGGGGGGGGGTGTAAATTTTTTTTTAAATACTGTTTTCAAGTTTTGGAATTTTTATCATATGTATGCTAGTGTAATAAAGTTGATTTAAAATAAATCATGCTGCTTTTAGATGGGGCTTAGCTGACACTTTGTCCAGACAGAGCTAGATTAATAATTCTCAACCTGATCAGGCCAAATCCTACACTTTTTTCTTTCTATATTTTTTATTGGTGCATTATAGTTGTACTTAATAAACCTCTCACTTTTTATAACAAATGTAAGAAATTAGATAACCTGTTACTAGCCTGAAATGAAATTAATAGCTAATAATTATCACAGACAGAATTTTTAAAAGCATTATATCCTGAGTACTTAAAGTAAACTAAAAGGAACATTTTTTGCATTATAATATGTATTTTAATATGTAAATGCATTGAAACCACTACATCAGAGGATATAATGATAGAATGAGATGCAATGGTAAACTGAAAAAGGTGGGAGGGCTGGGCAGTCAGTGCTAGAGCATGTGTGTAACGTGTCTCCCTTAGGCTCAAAACAAGCGAAGAATAAGGCTGTATTTAAGAGATGTAAGATAAACTATACCCCAAAAGAATGATAGAAAAAAGAAGATAGAATGTAGTGTTAGGATAAGTAATAACAGACCAGTATTATTTGTGTATGATTAGAGAAAAGGGACCTTTGAAAGCTGTGCAGGACAGTTTCACACATTGTAGGCATCTAGTATTCCTCACCTGTAAATACCTTTAAACCTCTGTGCTCTGTTGTGATAACCCATCGGTACCCATAGGCTTCCAAATGCAATGAAGAAATTAACACTGTCATGATTGAGAACCCTGCTCTCTAGTTTCTTATCCCTTCATTTTCTCCCTTTTCATCCCTGATTATTAGGTCCTTAGAATTCTTTTCAGGCCCCTATTTGGTACTTTCAGTTTGGAAACCTAAGGTCTTCATAGTCACATTTTATTGATACATGTTTACTTTTCTTCTCCATTCATTTGTCTAATCCACTTGATTTTAAGGCTTCAAAGAGCAAAGATTGCACTGTGTTCAATGTTCATTGTATCTCCAGACCTAGCATAGGCTTACAATGTAAATATCAGTAAATATTAATAAATAGAGAAATAAAGACTAAATCAGTAGGCATCCATCTGTTTTCCTTCCTCTGTGGGTTATTGTTTAATTTGGAGCTAAGTTGTAGAAACAGTGACTGTCACGGAAATTAGAGTTGTAGAGACCAAGAATGTGAAGGTTTTTAGTGGAATTATAAATTTTCTTGAAAATATATATTACAGGACTTGGCTTGTAGATCAGTGGCAGAGTACTTACCCAGCACATGTGAGGTGCACAGGGCTTGAAACTTAGCACTACATGAAAATAAATAAATAAAGGTATTCTGTTCATCTAAAACTAAAAATATTTTAAAAAGAAGAAAATGTAGGTTACAATAATGAAATAGCAAAAATAGAGACAGGCATTGAACAAGAAATTTGTAGTCTTATGCCTTAATTGAGGATGCAAGGTGACTTTTATAAAAATTGGGGTAGCACTTCATGAATAAATCTGATAACAGGTTCACTAGCTATTCACTGCTTTCCCTTCTACTATATTTCATTATGTTATGCCAGGATTTTCCTTTTACATCCATGTAAACATTGAGGCATTTCCATGGACTTAGCCAAATACAAAGACTGGTTAGAGGATTAGACAACTTTTCTAAAACCACTATTGCTTCCTTCAACTATAGTGTAAAGTTGTTGGAATTTTCTTTGTAATTAATTTATGCCCCTCACTTGACGACTGGATTCAAAAACTTTGGTACATATATACAATGGAATTCTACTCAGCTGTTGGAGAAAACAATATTTTGGCATTTGCAGCCAAATGGATGGAGATGGAAAAAATTATGCTAAGTGAAATATCCCAAACTCAGAGACTCAAGGGCCAGATGTTTTCTCTGTGGAAGCTAGAATACAATCGGAAAAAGTATGATCGATAGCTAAGCTAATAGTAACCTCAACATGTATGAATTTTTCCCCAAACAGGGGGAACCTTGCCTAGGATGCTGAGGGACATAAGGAGAGGGCAAAGAGGTGGGGAGGGAATAGGAAGGATATCAAGGAGACCAGAGGGAGAGAGTATGGGGGAATCAACTCAGGGGGGAACCTTCAACTTCCATGAGAAATCCAATTCTCATGGAATTTAACAGGGGTTAAATAGGGGGAAACATAGAACAATGGGGAGCCCAAGAGGGGAAACCGTGGAATGGCATCAGCCTTGCCTTGCTCTCTCATTATACATTTGTTCTTGATTGTTTGATAACAATTCCCTCCTAAATGTCAGACCATATTTAATGAATAAAAAAAAGAAAAAAATTATTTTTTGGCATTAAACTACGGGGTGTTTTACCATTGAGCTACATCCTCAATCCTTTTAACTTTTTTATTTTGATGGAGAGTCTTGCTAAATTGATGAGGGTCTCCCTAAGTCCTGAGGCTGGTCTTGAACTTCCCATCCTCTTGTCTCAACCTTTCAAGTTGCTTGGATTAGAGGTGTGCACACTATGCCTGCTCTCTGACAGAAAGAGCAGAGCAGTTATGTGGACTTGGTTAAATATGCAAAAGAAATCAGAAAATTTAGAATTCCAATGAATCTACTAACTTCAAGTTTGTGACCCTATTTTATACTGGTCTTACTTGCTTTTGTTCATCATGTTAACTAATACGTCTTACTGAAGAAATTAAAAAAAGAACTAGCCTGGGATGTAGATGTGGCCCAGTGGTTAGGGTACTTGTGCGCAAGGACAGGAGTTCAAACCCCAGCACTATATACACAATGAAGTGTCGGAGCAGTGAAAGCCACGTGAAAACCTAAATAAAATTGATTATCTCTCTCTCGCTGTCCCTCTCCCTTAAAAAACAAACAAACAAACAAACAAAAACACAAAAAAAAAAACTAGCCAGGCTGGAGCAGTGGCTCAGCAGTTGGAGTGCTTGGTTGGCATGCGTGAGGACCTGGGTTCAAATCCCAGCACCACATACACAGCTAAGTGTCAGAGAAACAAAGGCCAGATGAAAAAAATAAAGTTGATCCTTTCACCATGCTTTCTTCTCTTTTAAAAACAAAAACAAAAAACTAGCATTGTAATAAAATATAAACACAAATGTAGTAGGTAAGAATGATTTTCCCTCTTCAATAAAAGGGATAAAACTTCCAAATTGAGTAAGTAGTGTAATAAATATGTCTCTTCCTCTTCATCAGGTAGTTGAAGGTAAGTGCAATTTGATTCATTTTTGCAAAATACTTAATGTACACTAAATGACTAAACATCAAAATGCAGGTGTCAGTTAGATAGTAATCCAGAATTTACTGTTAATCATGCTATATTCTCCTGTATGATTGAGAATCATGACGTTCCATGATAGTAATCTTCATGTGAAAAGCCCATATTTGTAAATTGTTTTTTTTTTTTTCCAGACGTATAGGGGAAAATTTGAATGCCTCAGCAAGTTCTGTAGAAAATGAGCCGGCAGTTAGTTCAGCAACTCAAGCCGAGGAAAAAGTTAAAACCACAGTTGGAATGGTTCTTCTTCCCAAGCCAAGAGTTCCTTATCCTCGTTTCTCTCGTTTCTCACAGAGAGAGCAGAGGAGTTATGTGGACTTGTTGGTTAAATATGCAAAGATTTCTGCAAATTCCAAAGCTATTGGAATAAATAAAAATGAATACTTGCAGTATTTGGTATGTATTCCATATTTCAGCTTCAGTAAAAAATAAAATGAAATAAAAATCAAGAAATATAATTTTTAAAATTTTTCTTTTATTGTTTTAGGTACAATCATATTTACAAAAGTGGAAAACTGAGTTTACTTGACAGAGCATTGGTACTTTAATTCTTTTGTTGGTCCTATTATATATAGTTCATGCATTTCACTATACTTTTGAACATGTCTCTCTCCAGCTCGTTTGAATTTCTAACAATAGAACTTTACATACCTTATGGTGACAGTTTTCAATTATTGCTTAATTATTACTTTAAGTAGTTTCCAAATTCTCAATTATATATATGTGATGCTATGCCAAACATCTTTTTAGCAAAGTCTTTGTTCTTATCAGTGATTGCTTCCTTAAGATAGTTTTTAAAATAAAATTGTCAGATCAAAGATTATGCATGTTTTTAATGATTTGATCTAAACTTGCACCTGGGTAAATTTTTTGGTTAAAAAGTTTGTACCACTATTGTGTGAAAATTTTTTTAAAAACTATCTTCATTAATTCTGGACATTACCGTCTTTTGCATCTAAGTGGACATGGGTAAAATGGTGATTTCTTGTTTTACCTTAATTTAGTTTACAATTATTACAAATGAAAATAAGTGTTTTCCATGTGACTATAAGCCATTTTTGTGTCTTTTGTATCTTGCACATTCGGATTGTTTGCTCGTTTTTGTATAGCGATGTTTGTCTTTTTATTTTTAATATATAAAGTAAGTTAATTCCTAAGCATGTGTTATATTACTAGTCATTTGCTTTCTGTTGTTTTGGAGTTTAAGTTTTGGGAGATTGGTTTGTTTGTTTATTTTTTATTTTTTGCTAGGGATTAAACCCAGAGCCTCACACAGCATGTGAGGCTCATACATGCTTTACCGCTGTGTATGATGAACTCTACACTGAAATATTAACACACTATTCCCTACAACTTACATTAACTTTTTATTTGTGGTTTCTGCTTTAGATTTAATATTTTAAGCATTCCCTAGGTTTAAATTATTAGACCAGTGATTGAGAAGGGATTCCTTTTTAATGAAATGTTTTGTTCCAAGACATGTTTTTTTTCCCAAAAACCAGGATATGAAAACACATGTTAATGAAGAAGTTGCTGAATTTCTAAAGTTTTTACAAAATTCTGCAAAGAAATGCGCACAGGATTATAATATGCTTTCTGATGAAGCTCGTCTCTTCACAGAGGTAAAAAAAAAAAATCACATTTATGCAAACTGCTGAGTGGATAGGCAGTAGCAATATTCTAAAATGTGTCATTATCCAGCAAAAAAAAGCTTAGAGAACTATCAGTTCTCAGCTTGAGAACCAAGTTACATGAAGTTATATGTAGGCCTTTTATTCTTCATGTGCTGAATGGTAGAAGTATTAACATTGCAAAATTGTGTATTGTATTATATTCATGTGTGTTTGTATTTTTTAATGATCTAGCTACATACTGTAGTGCCCCCTCATCCACAGAGAATACATTCCAAGAACCTCAGTGGGTTCTGAAGCTGTTTATAATACCAAAATCTACATATACTACCTTTTTCCTATACATATATATGTATTATAAAGCTTAATTTATAAATTAGGTACAGTGAGATTAACAACAATAAACAATAATAGAACAAAAGTTTTTTCAGAACTTTTTTTTTTTTTTTTTACACAGTGAGAAAAAGACTCAGTTTTATTTTTTCATCTGACGTTAGTTTCTCTGACACTTGGTTGCACATGTGGTGCTGGAGTTTGAACCGTGGTCCTCATGTGCCAGGCAAGTGCTCCAACCATTGAGCTACCACTCCAGCCTGAAGAGAACTATTATATCAGTACAGTGTAATAAAAATTATGTGAACATGTCTCTCTCAAACTGAAAATATCACACTCACCTTTTTTCTTGTGATGACATGCGATTATATACTGCCTGGACAGTGACATGAAGTGAGATGGATGGCGTAGGCACTGTGATATAGCACTAGACTGCTGCTGACTGTCTTACTTGAGCTTAAGCACTGTGGTGCCACAACTGTTGATCTGATAACCGAAAGGGCTGCTAAGTGGCCCATGGGCAGGTAGCATATACAAAGTGAATATGCTGAACAAGGATTATTTCCAGCTGGAGCAGGATGGCATGAAATTTTATTATGTTACTCAAAAAAACAATGCACAATTTGAAACTTACGAACTGCTTATTTCTTGAATTTTCCAGTTAGTGTTTTCAGACCTCAGTTGATAGCAGGTAACTTAAACTGGAAAGAAACCACAGATAAAGGGTAACTGCTGTACTTCACATAATATATAATATATCAGAGTACAGGTGTAAAAACTGAGATTTTCCTTTGACTCTTTCTTTTGCCGTAAGTACTGAATTAAGTGAAATTCATTTAAAAGCACCTTAACATGCAGCACAGCTTTACCAAGAACGATTAGCCAGTAAATTTGCTACCCAGAAAAGTCTTTATGTCACATAACTTTTATGTGTTGCTTTCCTTTGCAGGTTCATATTCTTGTAATGACTACCATAGGAGGGGAACATTAGAGGCAAAAGTTAACAAGCTATTAATAAGGATCAAAGATATTACATATAAACTTTTCCGTTGTTAGCTCACATCTACATTAATGGGGAGCGATATTCTGAATCAGGATCATCATGGGGAAGTGTATATGTAGGGAGAAAATGTTGAAGATAGAGTGAGGATTGGAATGGGGGAGAAGTAGGTACAAAATTACAGGTGAAAAAATACACTAAAATTTTGTTTGACACATTTTATAAATACAAGAAAGGGGAGAATTTAGATAAAAAGATGCTTGTTGCTAAGAGCTTTTGTAATCTACAATATACTTTTTAAAAATCAAATATCATTCATTGACCAAAGAAGAAAAATGTATGTATCTTAGAAGATAATGCATGTGTATTTTAATCATAAACACTTTACTTCACCAATAACAATGCTTCTCTGAGTTATTTACATATTATCACAAGTGACATGTATTCGTCTTGAGTAAATATGTAAATGTTATTTCCTTCCTGATTACATTTCCTCATAAGTTATATTTGGAAAACTTTGGAGAGAAGAAAATACTAAATACTTCATCATTTGAACTGCTTATATCATCGCTTGTTTTATTTTGTATAGATTAGAATGACCTATAGCATAACTTCTCCATTAATTCATTGTGCTTGAGAATCCTTTTTGGAATATTAAACTTATTTATTTCTAATCATTCATGTAACTGCTTTTATTAAAATACATTGTGTTGAAATTTTCATGTGGCTTTATTTGACAGTTTCTTAAATAGCATAGAAAATGTGTTTTCTCTAATTTTAAATTTTAATAAGATTGCTAATTTTAGTATTATTAAAATAAGTGTTTTAGGAAATTAGGTTAAAAATTTATTATGAAAAATAAAATTAAATCAAGGAATATACAATATGTGCATATTGTTAGAACGCTGATTAATGAAACAAAGCGAACTTTTAAAATAAATAATTATGTAATCACATGTAACCAGAACATTTTTGTTGCATTGTTAGAGAAGTGTGATGCAATTGAATTTTTCTTATTTTTATTTCCTAGCATGTTTTAAGAGCTTCCATTGAACAAGTAAAAAAGTATCCCGAATTTTACACTCTCCATGAAGTCACCAGCTTACTGGGATTCTTCCCATTTAGAATAGAAATGGGATTAAAATTAGAAAAAACTCTTCTTGCATTGGTAAGGTCTATTATATGAAAGTTATAAGGTTTTTTGGTCTGAAACATCATTTGTGTTTCCCATAGTTATTATATTATGTTTAAATTTTAAATGATAGCAACATAAGTTTTTTAATATGTAATAGTAACCTGTGTCCCATTCTTTTTAGTGTATGGATACAAATACTTGATGTTTGAAAAAATATCACTACTAACTTTATTTCTTGATTTTCTTTTCTTATGTCCCATCTTCCTAATATTCATGAATATAAGCAGGAAGCCCTTTTTCTTAAAAGGAAATTTATTCATAAATGTGTTAGAAATATATATGAAGAAGATATTTTAGATTTTCTCCTATTCTGTATTATGATTTGTGCATCATAAAAAGAAAGGATGGAATTTAAAGTATTAGGGAAAAATTCCATGAAATCTTTCTTTTAGAACTTTAAAAAATAAAATAATGGAGGGGCTGGAGCAGTGGCTCAGCCGCTACAGTGCTTGCCTAGCATGCGTGAGCACTCGAGTTCAAACCCCAGCACCATGTACACAACGAAGTCTGAGAACAACAAAAGCCATGTGAAGAACTGAATAAAATTGATTCTCTCTCACACTGTCCCTCTCTCTTAAAATAATAATAATAATAATAATAGTAATAATAATGATGATGATGGATTTTAAGAAAAACTGTTAGTGAACATCTTGGCTTAAAGAGGTTCTACACATGAATTTAGTAGAATGATGAATTTCAGTTAAGTTTCCTACAATGAAAGATACTTGGAAACATAGAAGTTTTGCAATGATATTTTTGTTTTTGGCTTATTTAGGGTAATGTAAAATTTGTGAAAACAGTATTTCCCTCAATGCCTGCAAAGTTGCAGCTCTCAAAAGATAACATGCCTCCCATTGAAACACCAGAACAAAAAGCTGAAGCTATGCACTATGTAAGTAGCAAGGTGGCTTTGGGTCTCAGTAACCTGTATCTCACAAAGTACATACACCTTGGTTGATCGAAAGTCCTTTTATTGTTTTCTCCCTTCTTTCATTTCTTTGTCAAATAAACTGTCAATGAATATAACCAAGTAACAGGTTACATGTTTTTTTTCCAGGATATTAGTAAAGATCCAAATGCAGAGAAGCTTGTTTCACGCTATCATCCTCAGATAGCTCTAACTAGTCAGTCATTATTTACCTTATTAAATAATCATGGACCAAGCTATAAGGAACAATGGGAAATTCCAGTGTGTATTCAGCTTGTACCTGTTGCAGGTTTGTGATTTGCTATGTCAGGTAATGGTTTCTAGAGTGTTCCAACCATTCTGTTTCAGCTTTTTAAACATAGATGGTCATTTGTCAAACACAAAAATCTAAGCCTTGGTTTAGAGAAAATGTAAAATTCAACACTTAAACTCAGTAGAACCTTTTCAAATATAAAACTGCTAAAGAAATGACTTTCCTAAAATGGAGCATTAGGTCTATAATACCTGTCATCATGTTAAGGGGTGAAAGACAAGTAATTATTAAGCTAGGGTGGTGAGGTGCTTCTATCTTTCATTGAAATGAAGGAATGCTGTACTTTATTAGACAACTTTAAATGTTTGCATTTCCAAGACTTATTTGTCCATTATTAAAAATCAGAATTAAAGAAACTATACTAGATTCTCTTTTGACAGTAAGATTAATATTTGCATATTATTTCCTTGGAACAAAAGATTATTCCCCACCTACTGTTCTGGTTCATATTTAACAGTTTTTGTGTCTTCCAAAGTTAATGTCATTAAATATAGCAGCATAAAGAAAGTAAACAGAAGACTATATTTAAACAAAACTACAAATTAGAGTTAGAGTTAAATTAAGTATTCTGTGTGGCAAAAATCTCATCACTTTTTGCAAGTTCCTTTAAGAACTAAGTAATAATGACAATAGTAGAAGTACAACATGAAAACCAAAAAATCTTTTTTAAAATGTTGTTAGAAAAAGAGCATATTTGTCTTGCCAATTGGGTTTCCTTGTCTTTAGGGACTTCAAAAATATTCTAGTCAAAGAGTGACCTATATATAAGGCATGTTTCTCTCCTATGTCTCTTTGTTTAGTGATCTGTCATATATTCTGTTTTTTTTGTTTTGTTTTGTTTTGTTTTTAGTAAAACTACCAGATACTATTCACCCTTTTTCTTTTGTTTCTGACTTAAGGTTCCAAACCAGTTAAAGTAATTTATATTAATTCCCCACTTCCCCAGAAGAAAATGACAATGAGAGAGAGAAATCAAATCTTCCATGAAGTTCCATTAAAATTTATGATGTCCAAAAACACATCTGTTCCAGTCTCTGCAGTATTTATGGACAAACCTGAAGAGTATATATCTGAAATGGATGTATGTAATGCATTTTTTTCCCTTTTGAAGTATAAGTTTTTTTGCAAGTTTCTAGACTTAGGAGATAAAATAGCCTTTAGTACACATATATCAAAACATTACACAGTATACCATTAATATGTATAATTCTTATGTTTTTATAAATCGCTTGAATTTAAGAAACTGAGAAAACGATCTGAATAGACATTTCTCAAAAGAAGATATGCAGGTGGTTGACAAATATATGAGAAGATGCTCAGCATCACTAATCAGGGAAATGTGAAGCAGAACCCCAGTGAGATATTATCTCCTCTTAGAATAAACGTGATTAAATCAGAAAGATGAGAAATGACACATGGCGATCAGGATGTAGAGAAAGGGGACTTCATATATATTGTTGTTGGGAATGTAAATTAGTACCGCCACTACAGAAAACAGTTTGGAGGTTCCTCAGAAAATTAAGATAAAACTACTGTATGATCCAGCAACTATACTTCTGGATATATATTCAAAAGGAAACAGTATATCAAATACGTCCCTGTACTAGCATGTTTATTGCAGCATTATTCACAATAGCCAAGTTACAGAATCAACCTAAGGGACCATAATGGATCAATGATGAATAAAGAAAATGTGATATATAAACACATTGGAATACAACCCACGTCATTTGCATCAACGTGGATGGTCCTAGACATCAGTGTTAAATGAAATGAGCCAGGAACAGAAAGACAGATGCATGATTTCACTTACACGTGGAATCTAAAAAAATTGAGCTCATGGAAGTAGAAAGCAAAATAGTGGTTATCAAAGGCTGGGAGGGTAGGAAAGAAGGGGTGAGTAAGGAGAGATTGATTAACAGCTATCTAGTCATACCCAGATAGGAATAAATTCTGGTGTCATTCTATTACACATGAGGGTGATTATAGTTAAAAATATTATATGATTCAAAATAGCTAGAAGATAGTAATTTAAATGTTTTCATCACAAAGACATTGTAAATGTTTGAGATGATGAATAACATATACTTAGTTGATCAGTACACACTATATAAATGTATGAAAGCATCAGACTGTACCTCATAAAGATGAACAGTTACCAACTCTCCAAAATAAAAAAAAATTGCTTCATGGAGTTTACACATGTCATATACTAATTATATATAGCAAAGCTATAAAATACTTGGTATGTACCAAAGCCTCAATTCAAATAGATTTCAAATCTAACCAAGTCCGTTATCTGAATAGTTTATTGATTTACAAAGGTCTCAGATGAGACAAAATAGAAAATAATCCTTGTTTTTAAAAAAGAAGGGGTCTCATTATATTGTCTAGGCTGATAGTTTCAAACTCCTGGGCTCAAGGGATCCTCCTACTTTAGTCTCCCAAGTGCTAGGGCTACAGCTGCATATCATCAAGTCTGGCTTAGATAAAATTTTTTAATGCTTATATGTGGATTTTAAATTTCTCAGTGTAAAAACATGTAGTAAATTATTTATTAAAAATGTTGGTGAGGCTGGAGAGGTGGCTTAGACGTAGAGTACTTGCCTGGCATGTGTAAGGACCTGGGTTTGATCCTCAGCACCAAGTGGAGGAAAAATAAAAACCAGATGAAAAAAATTAACTATTTCTCCACTCTGTCTCTCTTTAAAAAAAAAAAAAAATTTTCCTGGTTGTATAAATCCCCATCATGTTCATTTAGTAATAGGTAAATGTATACAGATTTATGTCCCCTAAAGTCCAGGGGAATGTGAATGTGCTTTGATATAGATTCCACAGATGTCGAATACCCTCCAAAAAATAAAGTGTGTGTATTTAAGTGTATAAAATAATCTTTAAATTCAGACTTAAAGTTGAATTCTGTGTGTAGCTAGACATTAGGTAATTTAATCTCCCTAGGCCTTAGTTTTTTCTTCATGTAAAAGAAAAATAGTAGTACCTACTTCACAAGGTTGTGTGAAGGTTAAGTTTGTTATTATACGTAAGATGCTGAGCACAGTTTGTAGTGTGGTGTGCATGTGCTAAAAACTCAATGTGGTTATCTTGGTAGTGGTTAATAAAAGGTTTTAAGTGGTCTCATTCATATTCAAGAGTTTAATTTGGTATAGAAAGTATTTGGTCAGATTGTTAATCCTTTTCAGTAAACTGAAGTAGCCATATGATCTTGGGCAAATTACATAATCTGTTTAATTTGCTCTTCTGTAGGATGGGTATGATATTGTCTAACTCAATGAGTTTTTTGGGTTTCAACGAGTTAGTTTATGTAAAATATTAGATTAATCTTTGGCAGTGCATAAATATTAACTTTTATTTGTATGTTTTTAAGTGTTTTTCTATGATTTTCCTGTTTCTAGAAAACTTCATTTGTTTATTCTACAAGTACTTACCGAGCTGATACTGCTTTATGTGCTGAGGATATAGCAGTGAATGAGAACAAAGTCTCTTTCCTCAAGAGTTTACATTAGTGGTAGAGATTCTTAATAAGTAGCAACAAAGCAGATAGTGACAAATGCTATATGAAAAATAGACTAAGTGAAAGGGAAATAGATGGATGGGGACAAAGTTATTATATTCATGACCAAGAGAACCGGAGAACAGGGAATACAAATAGACTTGAATAAAGTGAGGAAACAAACAATTTTAAAATAAAATATAAAAGTTTTTCTTATATTTAAGACCTCACTCAATTTTAAGTATATTGGCCTTTTGTTTTTTATGTTTTTTTCTATTTGCTCTTTGCCCATTTTTTTTTTTTTTGAGAAAGAGAAAGGTACAATGAGAAAGAGAGAATCCATTTTTTATTTATCTTTTCATGTGGCTTTCGTTGCTCCAACACTTAGTTGAGTATGTGGTGCTGGGGTTCAAACCCGTGTCCTTATGCATTCCAGGCAAGCGCCATAACTGGGCCACTGCTTCAGCCCCCTCGTATTTTTTTTTAAGAGAAAGAAAAAGAATCGGTTTTACTTATTTTTTCGTCTTTTTTTTTTTTTAGTTTTTTCCTCCGTTTAGTTGTATATGTGGTGCTAGGGATCAAACCTGGGACCTTACATATGCCAGGCAAGTGCTCTCCTGCTAAGCCACCTCTCCAGCCCTGCCAGATATTTTTTATGATGTGTATGTCACAGAGCATTTCCATGCTTTCTTATGTTTTATTATTTTACATTTTACTTCTTAAAATCCACCTAAAACTTATATTGGTGTGAGGTGAATGTCAGAAGGTAGAAAGTACTTAAAAAAAAAAAAGATGAAGTAGGTTAAGAAGGATAAAAAATGACAGTAACTTATTTTAGTAATGATAGACCAAGTAATATGGACCTTCCCATTACTGATGACAACTGTAAGAACCAGGCGAAATATAACAATTTCTTAGAAGCATCAAAGAACTAAAAAGATAGTGAGGAGTTACAGCCAGGGCTGAAATAATGAAGAAAGGAATATGGAAGGAGTTAGCCTGTCACTTAGGGTCATTTTTGCCCTGGATGGTATTTGCTGGTTCTGAAGAGGCAACTGAGAGATGAGCAGTGCTTTTGCCAGCATCACAGCCCTAGGGGAACACAAGTCAGAATTCAGTTTTACACCAAAGGTTTAGGTAAGGCTATACTGCAGGAGAGATGGTAAACCAGAAGTAAATCAGCTTTCTCAGAGATTTGTAACCTGTTGTCAGGCCCTGCCTTTGCTAATGCTTCCACTAGACTTCTAGCAAAAGTAAATGAAAATGATTCTTAGAAAACGGAACTGTTTCGTGGATCCTCAAATCATGATACTTCTGGTTTTTAATGTTAACTGTTCTAATTTTTGTTGCTAAGTATTCTGTAATTATTTTGATTTCACCTTTTATCTAACACTTTGGAATGCTTTTTAATTTCCAAGTGCTGGGGTTTGTTGTTTAATTTTTTCTTAATGGTTTCTAATTTTATTTTCTTCTGAACAGAGTAAGACTTTAGCAGATTCTATTTCTTACTATATTGAGATTTTCTTTGTATGTTAACTTATGGTCCATTTTTGGAAAGGCTCCTTCGATTTTTGGGAGGGAAAAGGTATATCTGTCATCTCTACAAGTAATATCTATTTTCACTCATTCGTATATGTTTGTTTCAATTATTTAATTAATATTCATATTTTCTATATCCCTATTTTTGCTTAGAATCAGTGTACCATTGACCAAATACATTTGTGTTTCTCTCAAATTTTCCTCGTTTTTCAGCTTGACTATATATTTTGACCTCATATTTGGTATGTCACAAATTCATAAACATCATCTATTCATCATAGCATTTCAGCATAGCATTCTTCCTTTTTCTGTCTACAGATTTTTCCATTGAATTCTGCTTTGTCTAACACATTGCTGTTCCTCCTCTTTTTGTTTGTTGATGTCATGTCCATTTGTTTCTCGACTTTTTGTATTGGAATGTCTCATGTAAGCAGCATATAGTTTAATTTTAGTTTTTTACTAAATTTGGCACTTTTTATTTTAATAAGAGCTGTCATTTTGAGGGAGGCTACTTACTCTGTGCCAGGCACTGTGCAAAAAATCTTTTTATATACAATTTCTCATGTAATCTTTAGAATAAATCTGAGAAGTAACCAACTTATCCCTATTTTAGAAATGAGGAAACTGAGGTTAGAGAGGTTAAGTAACTTACGTTGGTTGATCTTCCTTACTATCTGATTGCTGTTAGAATCTCTCTCTCTCAAATCTTAAACTGAAAGACTAGTGGTATTCATATTACATAACCAAAATTTCATGGTATTTACTTAAGGTGCTCTGCTACATTGAGAAGGATCTTCTGATTCTTTTTTTCTACTTTGGGAAGGGACAGTTTATTTTTAAATAAATGAAAGCCATATATAGTTCTTCCATGACCAGAACAGACCATGAAGAAACATAATCTCAATGACTTCATGTCCCAGAATAGTACTACTGTGTCCAATTTTGCCCCATCATACATTACTCAAAATTGTTTTGCCTGAGTAGATGTGGAAATAAAGTTACTTGTTGATGTTAGGAGTGTACTAGAAGTAGCCACATTTCTCTGGCTGTGTTAGAAAATAGCTTCTTCACAGCTGCAGACAGGCTCTCCTCCAGTTCAGCTAAAACCAAGTGTCTGCAGGAGTGCAGAAAACAGGCATAAATGAAAATCTGTCTTCCTGTCTGATCCTACATTTCTTCTTGGTGATCCTCTCCTTTCCTCTTTTTGATTAGTGAAAATCCTCTTGAGATGTGGTGGTTCACAATTCATTGTTTTCTTGTGCTATTATTTGGCAAATTGTTTTCCTGAATATTTCTGTGGGAAGTCTAAATAGTTGCTACTAGTTTGTTGTCATCTTAAGCAAGAATCTTTTAGAGATATTAGATTTGTGTATGTTAGGGATAAGGACATTAAGAAATAGGTGAAGCATGGTTTGATATTTTTATTAACAAGTTTACCAATATATTTTCTTCCAAGACATCTAATGAAGTTAATGAGAGCCGAAAAATTGAGACTCTTGAAAATTTGGATCTGGATTTTGATGATGATGTCACAGAACTTGAAACTTTTGGAGTAACTACCACCAAACCATCAAAGTCACCAACTCCACCAAGTACTTCCACAGTACCTGTCATGACAGATATTTCCATAGCCCCCAAAGCAGTAGCTACACCTGTGGCACCAACTGCACCAGACATTTCTGCTAATTCTAGAAGTTTAACTCAGATCCTAATGGAACAATTGCAAAAGGAGAAACAACTGGTCACTGGTATGGAAAGTGGCTCTGAAGAATCCAAAAATAAAGACGATCAGGGACGTGTACCATGTGGCGAAAAGGTAGCCAGTTCTGACAAGTCTTTGATGCAAGATAACGACTTGCAGACATCTGGTGACTTACAGTTAGAAAGTTCCAAGGAAACTGAAAATTCTAATGAAAATGACATGGCTACAGATACAGTGTATACCAGTGATGAAAGACTGAATGTCCTAGAGAACACAGACAACTCAAAGGAGAAGTCTGCTACGTCAGAAACAGCTAAAACTGAAAAAGTGATTCCTTACAATAGCGATACAGATGAGGACTGTTTAATCATTGACACAGAGTGTAAAAGTAGTAGTGATGGAAAGACAGCTGTTGAGGGTTCCAATTCAGGCTCTAGACCAGCGAGTCCAAATTCCTCTTCAGAGCAGTCTTCTGTAGGAAACCAAACTACTACTACTTGTAGTCCTGAAGAGTCATGTGTTTTAAAAAAACCTATCAAACGAGTATATAAAAAATTTGATCCAGTTGGAGAAATTTTAAAAATGCAAGATGAGCTCTTAAAACCCATTTCCAGAAAAGTACCTGAATTGCCCTTAATGAATTTAGAAAATTCTAAACAACCACCTGTTTCTGAGCAACCATCTGCTCCTTCAGATGCCTCCAGTTGGCCAAAATCTGGATGGTCTTCTGCATTTCAGAAGCCAAAGGGACGTAAGTAAATATTTACCAAGAATTTGCACTGTTTTGTCTGTTCCTTTTCTTTAACTTTTTCTCCCTCATTCTTTTACAATCTGTTACAACCTGTTCTGTAATCTTACCTAATCATCAGTATGGAATGTATCAATCTTTTGATCAGTATTTCAGCTTCCAGAATATCCTCTCTAGATAGGTACCATAGATTTTGGGGTTTTTTTTTTTACTTAAGTTTATCCAACATGTAAGGTAGCTCTAAGCCATAGGTAATGTGGTTTAGCAAACTGATGAAGGGAAAATATACCAGATATATAAACATTGATCAGTCCAATATTTATATTCCATGTTGGACCTCAGTTTGTCACTTTTGAATTTTGTGAAATAAATGTAAATCTCCTCAGCTTTGCCTAAAATAAGAGTAATGTTTTAAAACCTTTTTTCCTTCTCATATGTACTATATCAATAATTTATACATTGCCTAGAGTTAATGAAGGTAATACTTAGAAGGAAGAGAACTAGACTGGGGATATAACAGTGGTAGAGCATTTGTTTAGCATGTGTGAGGCCCTAGGTTCTTTCCTCAGCACTGAAGAAAAAATAGAGAAAGAACCTTAAAGCTTTGATTTCAGCTACACTTGTCACAGTTCCAGCAAACAGAAATGGTAATAGTGTGAGCATCAAGTAGGTGGAGGATGTAGAAAGTAAAGTTGGTAGAAGCTTAAAAATTGTTAACTGAATTGTTCACTGGATTCTGATGAATAAAGGGCTGATGTATTTTAAAATTAAAATGAGAAACATTACTTTTAAAGGATTACCATACGAACTTCAGGACTATGTTGAAGATACGTCAGAATATCTAGCTCCTCACGAAGGAAATTTTGTTTATAAGTTATTCAGCCTGCAAGACCTGTTGTTACTTGTGCGTTGCAGTGTCCAGAGAATAGAGACGAGACCGCGATCTAAAAAACGGAAGAAAATCAGGAGAGTAAGTTGTTTTTTGGATAGTTCAGATGGGGTAGCATAGGTAAATGATCAGCAAATATTTAATTATGCCATTATTATGAAGTTTAATTTTAAATTATTGATCACTCTTAGTGTGAAATACTGAAATCAATTTTAATGAAAGAAAGTATTGTATTATACATGATAATCATAAGTGCCAATAACATCCTTGCATGGACCATGTAAACATTATGAGAAGCTGCACCATAATAGATTTGGCCCAGATTGATGCACATATTCCTGTTTTCCCTTGTGCGTTTGGATCTCTGTTATGACATACAGGCCCCTTTCTCTCTTACTTTTGAGCTCCCTTTTACTAGTTTTAAAAGTACAAACTTTGATAGAAAGACTTTCACACACATTTAAACTGTTTTAAGGATTGTTAGAGAACCAAATCTCTTCTTTTTCCCCTGTTGTTTGTTTTGGGATTTGATATAAACATGTTCTTCAGTTTAAGAAAATATTTGAGTAATTGCGTTTTTCAATCAACAGTTTTCCATATTTGATATTTGAAATTCACTCTCAGACTAGTTGGCATTTTTTTTATTACTACTGAATTCTGGTAAATAGGAGAAGCTTTTATATTATAATTGATTATATAAGCACTATTAAAGTTTTTTTGCCCTTTTTAAAAATATTTTTCTGTTGGCTATATTTGTCATTTTTTTTTAATCTTTAAAAGAAATTTTGGGGACTGGAGCAGTGGCTCTGTGGTTAAGGCACTTACCTGGCATATGCGAGTATATGATTTCAAACCCCAGCACCATGTACACAATAAAGTTTTTTAACAACAAAAGCCACATGAAAAACTAATTAAAGTTGATTCTGTCTGTCTCGCTCACTCTCTCTCTGCCCCACTTTCTTTAAAAAAAAAAAAAAAATTTGATGTCTTGCTATCTAAACCACCACCCAGTAAAAATCATCGTTGACCACTGTAGGTTGTCAGTATGTTTTGGAATAGTGATCAGATGAATCAAGAATAGTGAAATTCCAGCTCTGATACTGGAGCAGTGCTCCCAGACTTTAAAGAATAACTTAAAAAAAACAAAGAACTGTTAATCTTTAGTCTTTCTACACTGCTAACAACCATGTGAGGGTCCGATTACTATGAAATATGCCAAGGCTAACCCATCCAGATCTCGAATGTGTTCTTTATCCATCAGAATCCAGTGGACTTGGTAGAACTTTTCTTTTTTTTTAAGCAACTTTATTTTTTCATCTGGTTTTTGTTTTTCTGACCCTAGTTGTGTGTGTGGTGCTGGGGTACAAACGTGGGTCCTCACACATGCCAGGCAAGTGCTGTAACCGCTGAGCTACTGGTCCAACCCCTAGAATTTTCGCTTGATGATATTTTTATCCTTCGTTAAGTATAAGGAAGCTTGTGAGTAAAATATTAAATTTTTAAATTATTAGATTTTTTTTTTTTTTACAAGAAGGATAGTGAGAGAGAGAGATTCAATTTTATTTAGTTTTTCATGAGGTTTTCATTGCTCCAACACTCTGTTGTGTACATGGTGCTGGGGTTTGAACCCATGTCCTCATGCATGCCAGGCAAGCACCATAACCACAGAGCCTCGACTCCAGCCTCTCAATTATTAGATTCTTATTTCTTATAATTTAGTTTTCATTATTGGTTCAAACTTGAAATTTTACAAAACAAATAATTTTGAATTACATGTGTCAGGGAGTGCTTTTTTCTTTCTTAGAGTGCTAGGGATTGAACCTAGGGCCTTACCCATGCTAGTTGAGTGCTCTACCACTGAGCTCTATTCCCCAATCCCTGCAGAGTGCTTTTTATAAAAGAAAGTCAAGGACTAACAAATTCTGTAGGTTTTCTATTAGCCTTCTTCTAGATAAGTGCCAATAATCTCTGAATTAAGAAATTTTACCTTATTTGTTATTTTTCCTTTCTCATCTGTATTTAATTGGTATAAATTTAAAAACCATAAGCTTGAACACTTTGAATACATGTGCTAAAGATTGTGTTTTCAAGTTTTTATTTCTACAATTCTTTTCATCTCTTTCATTTGGGGAGGGTTAACCTCATTTCTATCACTTCCTATCTGAACCCATGCCATTTTCTGTTTTTCTTTTAGCCTATATCACTTAGAAATTGTTGATAGCTAATACCACTTAAGTAAGTAAGCTTACTTACCCTAAGTAAGCTTAGGGAAATTTTGGGTACTAATTTAATTCTTGAATAATACAGCTTGGTAAGAACATTGTCATTCACTGGAGTTCAGTGAAATTTATAAATGTCAAGATATAAACTTAGAGAAAATTCATTCCTCATCAAGATATGTTAAAAAAAAAACAATTGAGCACAAAGAATATCTCAAAAGAAGTCTCATATTTCTGATTCTGTCAAGCCCAGACAAAATTATAAAACTTTTCAATGACTGCTTATTACATGTATCATTATATATGATGTTTAATATACATGGTTTAAATCCCAGAATAGAATATGTGCTCCTTGGAATCATGTCCCATTCATCTTTGCTTTTCTCAAATGTTTTATCCCGTATAAACTCAATATATGTTCTGAATAAATGAGAAAAATTGCAGAGTTGGGAGGCCAGGAGCATTGTTAAAGAAGGAAATTTCAGGAAGATTGAGAACTAGTGTGAAAAAAATTTTAATGCTACTTTTCTTTCTTTCTTTCTTTTAAGAGAGAGGGACAGTGAGAGAAAGAATCAGTTTTATTTAGTTTTTCATGTGGCTGCTTTTCTCCAAGACTTCATTGTGTATGTGGTGCTGGGGTTTGAACCCACGGCCTCTTGCATGCCAGGGAAGCGTGATAACCCCTGAGCCACTGCTCCAGCCCCCTAATGTTACTTTTTAAACTAGGTAGGGATACATCCTCATTAATATTCCTCTAAAAAAAACAGCTTGTTTAGATAAAGCTTTAAAATACTTAGAAATCTCTTTAACCTCTGCTGTTCAAGAACCTTATCTTGGCAGGTGTAGTAGTGCATACCTGAAATCCCAGTTAGTCAGGGATCTGAGACAGGAGGATCGTGAATTCAAGGCCACCCTGGGCAATTTAGCAAGACCCTATCTCAAAATGAAG
>PVKS010001007.1:48181-80315 GCA_004027875.1 Aplodontia rufa
CATGCTTGTTAGCACGTCCATGGCTGTGAGTTCAGTATCACCAAAAAAAAAAAAAAAGAAGAAGAAGAAGAAGAAACAAACTCATCTCTTCTTTGTTTTCCCCTGATTCTTCAGTTCTATGTTACTGTAGTTGAGATTTTAGTTCCCACTATCATTTACACTTTATCAAAACTTCAGGAGCTACATTTTAGGCAACTTAAAATAGTAGCCAGTTTCAAATGATTAAATTAATTGAAGAGGCTACTTTGCATTGTAAGATAAAATTGGAATTCACTGTGTTCAATGCTTAATTATAAAATTCAGACCAAGGAACTTTGTATAATTTGGTACTACCTGTTATTGTCTGTCACTGTTAACCACATATCCTAAGTGCTATATTCTAAAATTGTTAAAAAAATTAGATCTAGTTATTTAAAATTTATATTGGCATTGTAGAGCCAAAATAAGGGATCTTGAAGGTGCTCAATGTTGGGGAAAATAGAAGATAATTAATGGGATTGATGAAAAGCTACTAACTATGTATTATCTATTTGGAAATATATATATAAAGATTTAAAAGATTTATATGAAAAATAGGAAGACAACCAAGAAAAACTTTCACTTGGGGAGAATAGAATAGGATCCACCTATCACATGGAAAGAAATAGAATTTAATTTTTGTAGTGTAGCAATCTTGGTTTTAAATTTTCACTTCAATTTTGGGGTACTAAGGGAAGATAAAATATTCAGTCCTTCTTTTCCCATAGCTTCCTGGAGATGGCAGTAGAATACATATAGAACTGAAAACCGCATTTAGGACATAGTAAATGCAAAACCTTGAGCACCACCCCAGATTCTGCATTCTAAAATGATCGCTAAGTAGTTATTCACATGCATATTGACATTTAGGAATGCCTACTTTAAAGTTTTACAAAAATTCAAAGGTAATCATATGAACCATACCATTTCACATGTTGGTAACAAATTTTACTGCGTATGAATTGCTCTTTTCACCACCATTGTGCTAAGTCCACTAAGTCACTTCATGAAAACCAGGAATTCATCAACATTGATTTTGTTTTTTTAAAAAAATGTTTTTTAGAGAAAGAATGAGACAGAGAAAGAATCAATTTTTTTTCATCATGTTTTAATTTTTTCTGACACTTAGTTGTCTCTGTGGTGCTGGGGTTTGAACTCAGGTCCTCATGCATGATAGGCAAACACTCTACTGCTGAGCCACTGCTCCAGCCCCAATAAAACATTTTTAAATCTGTAAATGCAGTATCTTAATATAAGTTCACTATCTAGCCATGTCATTCTGAGAAGGTTCCTTAACTCACATGTTTCTGTTTTTGCAGCTGGAAATGGAGAAAGTTCAGCCAAGAGAGTTTTGGGACTGGGGTTGTTGCTCGGTGGTAGAGCACTTGCTTAGCATGCCAGAAGGTCTGGGTTCAAACCCCAGCACCACAAAGGGAAAAGAGTAGAATTTCCTTTGACAAACATGAGGACAGTGAATATGACTAATGTTTTATTATTTCACAAATATGTATGTTTTTGCGTAGTCTCCTTTAGACCAATAGTGATTATAGTCATTTTACTTAATCTGTGTAAAGTCCTGACCAGTAAACTCTGAATGGATAATTTGTCAGATACTTATTGTCTAGAATAAAGCATTTTATATTCATGAAGATAAATGACACATAGTTGTTAATGTGGTTATTAATGTTCATTCATTCATAGGATAAAACCAAGCTGCTCAGAGTATTTGAGCATGAGACAATGTGACTAATGCTTAAAAGGGACCAAAAAACTTATTCTTTGTTCTCTTGAGAATTAGTAGTATATATTATAATCATTGCTTCCCAACATGTACCCTTGAACCTTTGGACAATTATGTGTGATAGGCTTTGTTCCAAAGATTCTGTCAGTCACATTTCCTAACAAAAATAGCGTATGTGTATTGGGAGGTATGCTGATTTATATTTGGGATAGGGGTTGTGGTGAGGAATCTCCCTTATCCATCTGTCTCTTCTTGCCTGAATCTACAAAGATTTTTCTATCCATCGGGTGCAAATGTATTCATCTTTCTGTTTGAATTCTATTCTGTATGAAAGAATGAAATAACATTACCTGAAAGCATTTTGAAACCTGCAAAGCTATGTAGGCAAATGTATTTGCTGTTAATAGTAAATTAATGCAGCTTTGAGAAAACTATAATCTTCTATTGCAGCAATTTCCAGTTTATGTACTACCAAAAGTAGAATACCAAGCTTGCTATGGAGTTGAAGCTCTAACAGAAAGTGAGCTTTGTCGTTTATGGACCGAAAGTTTATTGCATTCCAACTGCTCATTTTATGTTGGTAAGTTATACAAGAGTTGTCTTCTTTTTAATTCTCTTATAAATACATACATTAAAATTCACTTGTAAATAATCCCAGTCCTTATTTTTGTTTCCCATTTTCTGATTGTTAACATTCCCATTAAACCCCCCCGTCCTACTCTAGATTTAACCTGCAGACTAGAATCACTGATATCAAATGTTTCATTTTCCTCCTTATTTGATATCTGTTTAGCTATGCATGAGTGTCAAAATAATCTTTTGTTTTTAAAATACTTATTTAACAGATAGTTAACTAAAAATACACATTTTCTAACAAGCTTCTTTTAAAAGTACTATTTAGTATTTGATTCATACATATGTTTTGGAACTTTCTTAAAACTATAGTGACATTATAATCTCACATGTTGAAATGACTTTTTCCTTTGTTTTGATTTTAGTGTTTTGTGGGGGAGGGAATTAGGAAGCGTTTGATTGGCTGGGTCCATGTACAGCTAACATACCTCAGGTGATTGACTACTTGCTGATCGTTATTCATATCACTGCCTCCCTTTTGGAAAGCCTAGTTCTGTACATATCGGTTCAGTCCGTACTTCCTCTCCCTCCTGATTGTCACAAGTTGCCCTCCTGCAGTCTTCCTTTCTTCCATCACTCACTGCACTGTCTTTTTACCTCTCTTCTCACTTGTTACTTTTTCTACTTTTTGTTCCTTCTTGTGCCTGTCCCTTTTTCCTGTTAGACAAGTAGTTTGAGGTCAGTCTGATGAAACTTTGTATTTCCATGGTGGGTTGCATAATGCCTTCTATGTAATAAGTACATTTTTCTTCCCTAATCCAAGAAAAGTTATTCACTTGGAAATTTTCCTTATTTTAGTTAATCAATATTTTATTTTCATATTTTACAACTGTAATAATGAGATAATTGATTCACTCTGTGTAACCCAAGAAGGAAGTGGCTACTGCGTAATCCGAAAAGGAAGTGGCAAAATACTCTTCTTGGTGTACACTACCCCTCACCTCCTCTTTCACACACACTGCTGGAAGTTTGTTGTGGTGGTTTTTTATCAGTAACCAGGATCTTAATGTTTCTCTAGAGACTTCATACTAACAGTCTTCATGTCACCTGCTTGATAGCAGTTGCCAGCCACATCTACTTTAGGACCCTACAAAAACTTATCAGTGAACTCCTTTCTAAAGTACTGACAGATGAGGGAGATTCATTTTTTAATGCACAATTTAACAGATAAAACTACCATCGACTTTGTGAATTACTTTAAAGTATTCTTTTAAAGTCCTAAGTAATCACTGCCACATGTTCTGGTTATCATCAGTGAATCCTATCCACATATAGCCATTCATTTTAATGTGCTGGGATAATGTGTTTGGTTTCTGTGACAACTATTTGGTTAAAAAAAAAAACAGTATGTTTGTGTGTTTTTGGCTTGCTTTTGATTTTCATGTGGGCATGTCTATATTGGAGTACATTTGTCTGTTTATTGTTTTGGTGCTGAGGAGCAAACCCAGGATCTTCCATATGTAATAGGTAAGGTGCTGTTCCACTGAGCTATATCTCCAGCATAGGAGTATATTTTAAAACTTTCGAGTTTTGAGGGTTGGGGTTTTTTTTTTTTTTAATATTTTGGTACTTTTTAAGAAAAAATTTCAAGAAAAACACTTGAAGGGCTTATTAAAATGGAGTTTGCTGGCACCAGCCATCTAGTATCTGATCTGGATTAGGACAGAGGACTTTGTATTTCTAACGTTCTCAGGCGATGCTGATGCTGCTAGTCCAGGAACCACACTTTGAGAACCACTTCTGTAGCACATAGTTTCTTTTTCATGACTTGTTTTTTTGTTTGTTTTCTCTGCTATAAACATGTTCCCCTCTTTCCCTAGATTACAGTACTTATTTTCTCTTGCCCCATGAAGATTGACACTTCGTGTGTGTGCGTGTGTGTGTGTGTGTGTGTATGTGTATGGTACTGGGGATTGAACCTGGGATTACTTTACTGCTGAGCTACAACCCCAGCCCTTTTTATTTTTTATTTTGAGGCAGAATCTCCCAAAATTACAGAGACTGGCTTCAAACTTGCAATCTGCCTGCCTTTGCCTCCCAAGTAGCTTAGTTATGGACATGCGCCACTATGCCTGGCTATTATTTACTCCTTTAAGAAAATATTCAAAGTACTCAACTTCCAATCCACCCACCAATCCTATAATCTATATCAGTTCTCTAGTTGATATACGGACAGTCCTCACTTTGCACATTTCTTATAAGTACAAATGTCAGTTGTGACAGTATATTAACTGTAATTGCATACAGTTTTCACTGCTGGCTCTTCAGTTTGCTAATCACTACATAGATAACAGATGCACATCGTAATCACTGGCCAATCATGTCACTTCTTTCATTGTCTGTATGTGATTGATTTGCTATATGCCTATTATTGAGTTCACGTACAGAAAACGAAGCATACAATTATGTTGCCTCCTTGTCTCATGGTAAACCTATGAAATATTTTGTAAAAATATTGTAAAAGTAGATAATCAGAAGAGGGAATTGGCCGATACAGATTAAAATAAAACAAAGAAACAAAACAGTACTGCTGGAAATGAGATTTGAATCATACTTATCTGGAGTTGTAGAAGAAGCAACTGACAGTACAAATATTGGCACTCCCTCTCTTCAGGAGACTAGATTTGTTGCCAGAGGGACTTAGTGAAGGCTGCTCTGTTGATGTAAATGAGGAAGATTGTTGGGACATGAAAGATGAAGATGTGACCCCAGTGTAAGATTCTGTATTAAAGGAACTCATGGAGATACTTCATGACACTGAAAGCTCAAAAGACATATGATGTTGGAAGCTGATCTGAACTTAGAAAAGATTATGACGGTTTACCCCGGCATAGAAAAAATGTTTGCTTCCTAACAAGTTGTATAAGAAGGCAACCAGCATTGTCTAAAATATTTTTAATGAGGGTGTTTATTTTTTAAAAAAATTATTTGCTTGTCTTTTTAAATAAATATTTTGCTATTTTTTAAATTTCCCTGTGTACTTATAATTGATAGAGAATTCATTTTTTTTAAGAGAGAGGGAGAAGGAGAGAAAGAGTCAATTTTATTTTTTTTTCATCTGGCCTTTGTTTCTTTGACACTTAATTGTGTATGTGGTGCTGGGGTTCAAACATGGGTCCTTGCACATGTCAGGCAAGTGCTCCAACTGCTGAGCCACCGCTCCGGCCCTGAGAATTCATGCTTTGACAAAATATTTAAAGGAAATGGAATAATCATGTTTTTCCATTGATTATTAAAATTTCTTTCACGGTTTCAGTTAGCATGATTATTTTTATGATCCTGCACTGGAGCAAAGCAAGGAGTGCCTATGTGTGTATTGGTATATGTGTGAATGCATGTATGTATATAAAGCCTTTATTTGTAGTAAATAAAGCAACGCCTCCCTACTTGACACATCTCGACAACATTTGCACAGTACACTGTGTTGTACAGAGGTTACTTATGAACGAAGGGCATTAACCAGAAAGCTTTTGCCCTCCCAAGCCCTGCTTGGCTGCCCCAAGGGCTGAGAAGATAAGTATCTCAGATATACATTTAACTCATTTGAGGCTCACAGGTTAGAAAGCTTCAAGGTTGATACTTGTAATCTTGAGGCAGGCCCTCATAGCACTTAGAATGATTCTGTATAGTTATTTTTGATAGACCATATTTGATGTATACTTTAATATGTACTTTTTCATTGAGTTTCTTTAGAAAGGTAAGAGCTGTTAGTCTCCTCAAAGCCTCATTTTGTAAGTATCTAAAAATGTAATATTGTGAGGTGTGGTGGCACACACCTATAATCCCAACAATTCAGGAGACTGAGGCAAGAGGTTTACAAGTTCAAGGCCAGCCTCAACAACTTAGTGATGCCCTAAGCAACTTAGCAACACCCTGTCTCAAAAAATAAAAAGAGGGCTGGAACGGTGGCTCCGCGGTTACAGGTACCTGCACTTGCCCAGCATGCGCAGGTACCTGGGTTCAAACCCCATTACCACATACACAACTAAGTGTCAGAGCAACAAAAGCTACATGAAAAACTAAATGAAAACTGATTCTCTCGCCCTCTCTCTCTCTCACTGACCTTCTCTCTTTAAAAATAAATAAATAAATAAATAAAAAACTGGGGATATAGTTCAATGGTTAAGCACCCCAGGTTCATTCCCTAGTACCAAAAAATAAAATAGCACTTCAAATTCTCTATCTATGGTTATTAAACCATTAAAATGTACAAGTTTGTTATTAGAAATATCACTATACAACGAGTATTAGAATTCCAGAGGTAAAACTAAAACTGCGTAAGAAATAACAAGTAGGTTGGGAGCAGATAGATTTGTTGTCTTGGTCGGCATCTGGCAAGAATGTTTCTAATTAAATTCTTTGGATATAAAGCAAATGAAATTAAAATGAGCTGGATATGAAAATGAGATATCAAATTATGTGTATCCTTTGTTGTCCCAATGATTGATGTCAACATCCCAGGTAATTTGTTTTGACAACCAAATATTATGAGTTAAAAAAATCCAAAGACAGTAATATTTTAAAACAATATTATTTTTAGCCATGATGAGTGCTACTCTTATGTGCCTTGATGTTTTTAACCAGGTACATGATTAAACCATGATTTGATTGTACAACATCAGACTCAGGACTAACTTTTGTATCGCTCTTTCTTGGTATATCTTAAGGTTTGAGTCTTGTATCTCAACCTGTTTTGTTTAGAATACACATTACCTTTTTTTTTTTTTAAAGAAAGGGGACAGAGAGAAAGAAAGAAGCAGTCTTTATTTAGTTTTTCATGCGACTTTCATTCTCAGACACTTCGTGGTGTAAGTGGTGCTGGGGTTTGAACTCGCGTCCTTGCACGTGCCAGGCAAGCAGCTCAACTGCCGAGCCACCGCTCCAGCCCCTACACATTACCTTTTAAAACAGAAGTGTTATTTTGAGCCTGTGTTATTTTGGTTTTTGGAATTCTAGATTCATATCATGTTTGTAAGAAAATAAGACTTTGAGTCAGGTATGTTGGTAAATGCCTGTACTCCCAGCTACTTGAGAGACTGAGGTAGGAGAATCACAAGTTAAAGGCCAGCACCTGTCTCAAAATAAAATAAATAGAGCTAGACAGGTGGCTTAGCAGTAGAGCACTTACCTGGCATGCACAAGGACCCAGGTTCAGTCCCCAGCACCGTGTATACAACTAAGTGGAGGAAAAACAAAAACCAGATGAAAAAATAAAAATTAGCTCTCTCTATATATTATCAAAAATAAATAAATAAATAAAATGAAAGGGATTGGGGATATAACTCAGTGGTAGAGCACTTGCCTGGCAAGAGCAAGGCCCTGGGTTTAATCCCCAGTACTGCAGATAAAAAAGAAAAGTAAATGAGAAAAGACTGAGCAGACTGTTAAATCACAGGAAATCTAACGTGTTTTACTTAGGTAGTAAGCCACATTTTTATAATCTAATTTTTATCTTAAGACCCATGCAAGTAAAGATAGAGCAAACCAAAATCTATAAATTTGATTTCAAGTGCTTTTTAAAAAAAAAAGGTGTATATTTTCCTTTAAAAACTCTCAGTGCAACTTTAATAGGAATTAGAGACATTAGTATTTGTACAGTTATTCTTAAACTGTAGGCTTAGGGATTATTTTGTGTCCGTGGACATGTAAGAACTTTTCTACATTCAGCAAATATTTTAGAATAAATACATATTTCTTTTATAATTTGAATTTTTATCATTTTAAAATATAGCTTTGCTTGAGACTTAATGAAATATGTATTTCTCCTTTTAGAATGTAAAATTCCTTTACAATTATTAAATTTTGTAAAAAAGAAAAATCTTGAGGGAGAGTATATAACTTGCTGGCTTTTTCATTTTTTTAAATACCTTATTTGCTTTCAAAAAAATTTAATATTTTGGGGCTGGAGCAGTGGATCAGCAGTTACAGTGCTTGCCTATCATGTGCAAATACTTGAGTTCAAACCCCAGCACCACATGCATAATGAAGTCTCAGAGCAGTGAAAGCCACATGAAAAACTAAAAAATTGATTCTCTCTCCCTCTCTGCCTCTCTGACTGTCCCTCTCTCTTTAAAAAAAAAAAAAAATTCTGTTTTTTTGTTTTTGTTTTTGTTTTTTTTAGGACATATTGATGCATTTACTTCAAAGCTTTTCCTGCTAGAAGAAATTACCTCAGAAGAATTAAAAGAAAAACTCTCCGCACTCAAGTAAGAAAGTTCACTTTGTGGTAGAATTGTAAAAAACTTATTAATATGTTCACTAATTTTCTTTTACCTTTAAATATTAGTTAAGCTTAAATATTTTATTTTCAAGACTTTAAATCATTTTATACATTGAAGCTTCCCTGACCCAACTTGTGCTCCATCTATATTAGTCCTTTCTATCTCCAGATTAAATCTTTTGTTTATTAATTTTTTTTATTTTTGAGCAACCTTACAAGATTTTAACAAAATAATATAAAATGTGTATAAAATGTGTATATATTCTGGATATTGCAATTATCCCCAGGAGTGCCCCCCCAATTACCCTCCTTTATCCCTCCCTTCCCCTTCCCATTATAACTCTAAAAAAAGTATTAGATTGTAAAGCACAATTTACTATTGCTAGGCTATGGAAACAACCCCGGTGTCCCTCACTGGAAGAATGGAACCAAAAACTGTGGTACATTTATACCATGGAATATTACACAGCAACTAGAAACAATGATATTGCAGCCTTCGAGAGTAAATGGATGGTTATGGAAGAGATCATGATGAGTAAAATCAGCTTAACCCAGAGATCTAAGGGTCGATTGTCTCCACTCATCTGTGGAGGTGGGGTCTAGACCCTGGACAATGAGAAAGTTGGTCTAGTAGCATGAGTTAAATCCAGATAAGATGTAATGCTTTACAATCTAATACTTTTTTTCCAGATTAAATCTTAATGCCAGTAGAACTCTTTTTTCTACTTAAGGCAAAGGAGGCTAGAGCCAGAGAGTGGCCACCACATTGAAGTACATGGGAAACAAAGATTCTGCCTCTTCACAGGGAAGAGAGTCATAGATTCTTAGACCTCATGTTTGGGTACACTGATTTGGACACCCCAGTTTCTAAAAGTTTGCCTAACCTGCCAAGCATTTTTGTATACAAAAACTAAATTAATATGTTGTACTTAGACTCTAAATGCCTAAATGCAAAGGAAAATAACTTAGGAATGTTATCTCATTTGTATCTCACAACTTCAATGAAAGGCTGGTGGTAGTACCATTGCCATTTTATATATGAGAAAACTGGGACTTATAGGTCCTTGTCCCAGAGCACAAGGCTAAGCTAGTGACAGATGATGTTGGTCTTAGTTGATACATTTAATTCATCATTTGGAATGAAAAATTGTCTTAACTTACAATAGATGCACAGTTCAGGCTCTGAGGCTTGATGATTTTTAAGGATCCTAGATTCAAACTTGAACTCTCTGCTTACACTTAAATATAACCACTTTTATTTATAAGAATTGCTTCTCTTGGGCAGTAAATTTTCTTTACATATATGAGTAGAAAAACTTTTCTATACCTTATTCTCTGCCTGCCTTACTTCTCTCAATGAAAATGTTTTAAAAGAGAAATAATAAATGAATAAGATAGAATAAGACAGAAGTGATACAAAAGAAATACTTAAAATAATATTTCATTTCCCTTTAGTTATCCTATCCACAATCAGTAGCTTATCTGTCATGGCATATTTAAAGTGCCCATCAATTTTTTGGAAACTAATTTACCACCATTTCTAAAAGGCAGACTCTCTGTTTTTAAAAGTGTTGTTTTCAGCCATATAATAGTTATGACTAACACAAGGCCAAATACTTTGTGATCAAGAAAAGGCAAAAATAAACTATATCATCTTTTCATCCAAATGTTAAAACGGTTGGTATTCTGTTTTATATCGTATTATTGGCTGTTTTCTTTTGTTACTGAGGGCATATTCTTTTCCTGAGAAGCTATGATTATTAAGGATAAGTGTTTTGGGTCTAATTTTACATAAATTTCTTCTGTTTAATAGGGTTTCAAGTTTATTTAACATTCTACAACACATTCTAAAGAAATTAAGTAGGTAAGTATTTTTTGGACATTTTGTGTTTATATGTCTGATTTTCTTAGAATATTCTTAGAAACTTGGAAAATATGGGCTGGAGTGGTAGCTCAGTGGTTATAGTGCTTGCCCGGCATGCGCAAGTATGCGAGTTCAAACTCCACCACATATACAACAGAGTCTCAGAGCAACGACAGTCACATGAAAAACTAAATAAAAATTGTTTCTCTCTTTCTCACTGTCCCTCTCTCTTTAAAAGAAAATATGGTGGTACTAATCAATAGGAAAAAACTGGAATGCAAGATTTTGTTAAAGTTGAAATTCTAAACATATAAGTAAGATAATATACTATCTGGCTGTAATGAACTTGCAAATATATTTTTCTATAAGACTACTGTATTAGTTTCTTTTTGCTCATATAGCAAATTGCCACAGCTGCTGTGTCTTAAAGTAGTATGAATTTATAGTTCTCTATAGTTCTGAAGGCCAAAAATCTAGAATCCATTTCACTGGGCTAAATTCAAGGTATCTGCAGGGCTGGTTTCTGGAGGCTGTAAGGCATGCTGCTGACCTTTAATTTGGGATCCTCCTGTTTCGGGCTCCCGAGTTGCTGGGATAGCAGCACCATGCCTGACTTCCTTGCCTTTCTCAGTAATACCAGCTGTATTCCTTGACTTGCAGCCCTTTCTACATCTTCAGAGTTCTTCACTCAAATGTCCGCATGCAGGTGGCATTGCATTCTCCCTTACTATAAATAACATTTTCCTCTGACTTCGTCCCATAAGAACCTTTGTGATTACATTGATTCTACCCAAGTAATCCAGTATAATCTCCTCACCTCAGAAATCTTTAACTTAATCACATTCGCAGAGCCGTTTAAGTTAATGTACATTCACAGGTCTGGAGATCAGGATATGAACATCAAGGGTGATCATTATACGGACTACCAGAGTTTTCATTCAAGATAAAGAAGCCACAGAAGCTAGTAAACAAAAATGATGAATTAGGGCTGGAGTAGTGGCTTGGTGGTTATGGCGCTTGTCCGGCATGTGCAAGTACACGGGTTCAAACCCCAACACCCACATACACAACTAAGTGTCAGAGCAATGAAAGCCATGTGAAAAACTCAATAAAAATTGATTCTCTCTCTCACTCACTCTCTGACTGTCCTTCTCTCTTTAAAAAAAAAAAAAAGTGATGAGTTAGACCTGTGGCAAATTAAGAACATGAATTATCCACATGAGCATTTACCAAACTATTTTGTGAATTTTTATATACCTTCTGTTATACCCTTACTAAAAGATAAACTAGAAAACAATTCAGAAGTCTGAACTCAAAGTCAAAATTTCCAAGTTCAAGTTCTAACTCTCCACTTAAATTATACAACCAAATGTCAGTTTCCTTATTTGTAAAATGATGGTGTCAGGTACTTTTTAATTCTGAGATTCTTTGACAGAATGTTCATGTATATGCAGGTACAATGTTTATACATGAAACTTTCCAGACGCTTTTGAATTTTTATTATTAATGTCTTACTTCATTTGTTTGTTTATAGTGCTTGGAAATCAAAACCAGAACCTCATACATGCCAGGCAAGCACTTTATCATTGAGCTATATCCCCAGCCTTTATGTTAGTTTCTAATGTAGCTGTAACAAATTATCACAAAATTAGTTTTGTAAAACAACACAGATATGTTATTTTGCAGTCCTGTAGATCTTGAGATCTAACAGGTCTCCCTGGGTTAAAATCAGAGTATTGCATTCTTTTCTAGGTATACTCTCCCTCTTCCATGTTTAAGGACTCCTTGGGCCCACTTAGATAATCCAGGAAAATCTGACCATTTTAAATTTAGCTGCTATCTTTCCCCTTTACAATGTAGCATAACATAGGTTCCAGGGTTTAGGAATAAGCATTTTTAGGAGGTTACTATTCTACCTATCATAGTTTGTATCTTTTCATTTGCATTCTATTCATATAGCACATGTATGATATTCATCCTTGGAGTATTTTATTCTCTATAAATTAAATATGCTCTGGAGCATAGCAGGGTGGCATGTACCTGTAGTTTCAGCTAATTGAGAGGTTGAGACAGGAGGATCATCTGAGCCTAGCGGTTCAAGACCAGACTGGGCAACATAGCAAGACCCATCTCACAAAATGTATGTACATTTTTCCGTAAATCAAAGTTTTCTTCATTTTTAGTAAAAGTAGTTATATGATTTTCATTGGTAAAAGCTCAATCTTTGGGTTTTTTTTTTCCTGCTTCCTTATCAATTATTATTCATTTCCTTATATGAAAATGATCAAAAAAATTCTAAAGGATGAGAATAATTTTGGGGGCCTTCTTCATCAACATCTTTACTTTTTGGTTTTAAAAGTTAATGAAAATGGCCAGGTGTGGTGACACAAACCTGCAATTCCAGAGACTCAGAAGACTAGGGCAGGAGAATCCCAAGTTAGAGGCTAATCACAGCAACTTAGTGAGGTACTAAGCAATTTAGGGGGACCCTGTCTCAAAAGAGTAAAAAAGAATTGGGGATATGACTCAGTGTTTAAGCCTCTCTGTGTTCAATCCCTGGTACCCCAAAAAAAAAAAAAAGTTAATGAAAATGTCACTTACAGGTTTCTAGGCAGATCTGTATAACTAAAGTATGATTAATATGTCTTTTTAATAATGTGAAAAAGAACTGTTCTCCTTTGATCCAGAAGAGTATAATCCCAAGAAAGCACAGTATATTAATCATATCTCATTAGCTCTTTATTGTGATATGTTGAATCCCTTAAAACTTTCTAGAAGGAAAGAAAAATGTTGATTGGATGTTTGACATACCTGATTATTGTGACAGTAGAGGAACATGGTTAAGGTTATAGCCTGTAGAATTTGACCACCTGGGTTTGTACGCAAACCTTACTACCCTCCCAAATTTGGGCAAATTGCTTATCATCTCTAATTTGTTTGTTTACCACCAATATGGAGTTAATAATTCATATCATGCCTTGAAAATTTGTTGAAAAGGATTTAATGAGAAAATGGACATGAAACAGTATAACATTAGTTGGCTCATGATAAAAATTCAGTACCTATTAGCTGATATTATTATAATCCTCATAATAATACATCATATTGTATCTTGATTGATTTATCTCAAATGTTTCTGCCATTTTTAAGTACTGAATATAGTAAAAGTGTAACATTTCTTTGGTCATTTTTATAATGTAAAATAATTTTTATTTTATTGTGATAAAGTGATAAGATCATTTAACATGAGATCCACTTTTTTTTTTTAGAGAAGGGGAGAGAAAGAGAATCAATTTAATTTAGTTTCTCATGTGACTTTCATTGCTCTAGCACTTTAATGTGTACGTGGTGCTGGGGTTCAAACCCGTGTCCTTGTGCATGCCAGGCAAGTGCCATAACCGCTGAGCCACCACTCCAGCCCCATGATCTACCTTCTTAAAATTTAGGTGTACAATTCAGTATTAACATAACTTTTGTATCTCCATTTGCCTGTCTATTATTAGTCATAAAGAAGATGGGATGTTGAATGAATTGAAAATGTTATAGGAATGTTTTTCAGTAAACATTGTTCTCATAGATTAGAAAAATAGGCAGATTGTTTTTCCATTAGATAATTGAAATTTTGCAAATTGCCAGATAACAGAGTAAAAAGAAAATGATCAGATATTCTGAATTTTGGAAGAAAAATTAAAATCAGTTTCCTAAAAAATGTGAAAATACTTTAAAGCACTTTTTAAATCTAAAGTCTACTTTTTTTTTAAGACGGAGAGTGTGAAAGAGAGAATCAGAGCCACTGCAGCAACCTTGAAGTCTGCTTTTATTGGTCATAAACGCATTTTTAGAGATTTGTTCTATCCCTATAATTGTGTTCAGTCTTATTAATAGACCATGATTAAGAAAGTGCTGTTGAAATTGACCCAAAGAGTTAGTAAATTGAGCTTCAATGGTTTATTTAGTTTGCAGGAGGGTTCCTACTTGTTGTCTCATGCAGCAGAAGATTCTTCACTCTTGATCTACAAGACCTCTGATGGAAAAGTTACTAGGACAGCATATAATTTGCATAAAACACATTGTGACCTTCCTGGTGTACCTTCCAGTCTTTCAGTTCCTTGGGTCCCATTAGATCCCAGTCTCCTGTTACCATATCATATTCATCATGGACGTATACCTTGTACTTTTCCACCTAAATCAATGGGTCCTGCAACACAGCAAAAGGTAAGATCATTTTGAAATTAAATGTTCTATTAGGTTGTTTATTATTAATCTGTGTTTCACTCACTTATTTCAACCCAGTGTCCACTTTTTTTGTTAATCACAGCACCACTCTAAAATCTATATCCATAAGAAGGGTAGATAAAGTTTTTTGCTCCACCAAGTCCAGTCTTTATGCCAGTAGAACTTCCTATTTTTATGAGGGTTATCAATCAGCTAAAGAAAATTCTACTAACTTGTTCCATGGATACATGGGTAAGGCATCTACATAGTTAAATCCCTGTGTTCCTAGAAAAGCAAAGTTGCATTTGTAATTTTTATTTATGTATAGTCTATTCCATTTTGTTAAATATTTGAAGCAATTTGCAGAAGAATACATTCAATAAAATTAGGACATAATTAAAAATTGATTACTGGAATATGGAAAAATTAAGCAGTAGTTATTGGAGAGCCTTGTTATATATAACAGCTAAAGTATTAATAGCTAAATTGTGTTTTACTAAGTATATAATATTTATTAAATTATAATCAATGTTATGACTGTCTTTATAAAATCCTTCCTAAAAGTGCCAGTTAAATAGTGATTTATCTAAAACTTATAAAGCTGTGGCTAGAGATACTCTCTCTGTCATTTATTCCCTATATAATGTAAGAAATTCCAATTTAAGTTTAGTTATAGGGAAAAATTTGCTGCCTGAAAGTTTAGGACAAAACTCAGTTAATTTTCTTCCCTGCCATCAAAAAAATCTTTGAGTCAAAATTACTGAGCTTTATAACCTTTTCAATATGGTTGCCCCAGAGAATTTATCACCCTTTGACTGTCCTGTTCTTCTGTCCCTCCTACATTACGCTGAGTTCATCTGCATATCCTCAAGTCCTTTTAAGAAATGGCCAGAATGCAAATATTGAGGACATTTTTGAAAAATAATTTACAGTAAGTAGGGTTATTTTCTTTTTCAGTTCTCGACCCTAATTTTACTGTTTGGGAGGATCGGTTTGTTTCTTTATTTATGCTGGCGATTGAACCCAGGGCATTGTACATGCTAAGCAGGCACTATAAGCTGAGTTCTTTGTACATTCCTAGTTAACTTTGGCCAAGAAACTATAAATGTGGTTAACCAGTTGAGATCAGTGAAAGAATGGAGAAAGTTAACTGTTAGCTTTTAAAAAAAACAAAAAAGAGAGGAGGACAGTGAGAGAGAAAGAATCAGTTTTATTTAGTTTTTCATGTGGCTTTCATTGTTCTGACACTGCTGTGTGCATGGTGCTGGGGTTCGAATTCGCGTCCTTGCATGCCAGGCAAGCACCGTAACCATTGAGCCACAGCTCCAGGCCCCAACTGTCAACATTTTAAGTTATTTTTTTTTTTTACAGGTTTGGTTGACTATTGCTAGTATATACACAATATAAGTAGTGGTTTTTATAACTTCCTACGGAAAAATTTTCTGAACTTAAATAATAATTGAAAACTATTTTTGAAAGATCCATATTCTTTCTAGAAGAGTGGTTTTCTTTTAATTTAGAAACACTGATTATAGTCTCTGAACTATATAATATATAATTCTGTGTGGAGGTGGCTTATTCCTTTTTAGTGAAAATGAATGGTTCATTACCTTAACATCAAACAACTTGAAGTGGAAGGACAAATATGTTTGTGCAAAGTGTTTTTTTAAATATTCTTATGCTTTCCTTATTGATACAGACTGACATTAAAATAATGCTGAATGGGGCTGATGGGGTGGCGCAGTGGTTGCAGCACTTGCCTTCCATGCGCAAGTCCGCAGATTCGAACCCCAGCACCATATACACAACGAGATGTCAGAGCAACGAAGGCTAAATGAAAACTAAATAAAAAACTGATTCTTTCTCTCTCTCTCTCTCTTTCTTTCTCTCTTTCTCTCTCACTGTCCCTCTCTCTTTAAATAATAATAATGATGATGATGATGATGATGATGATGCATTATGTTTTGGAAATATTTTAAAACTTGATTTTTATTTTTATTTTTTATTTCTTATTATAAGAAATAAAAAATTTGAACCCAGGGGTACTTACCCACCCACTGACCCACATCCACAGCCCTTTTGTATTTTTTATGTGGAGACAGGATCTCGATAAGTTACTGAGGCTGGCCTTGACCTTGCCATTCTCCTGATTAGCCTCCCGAACCACTGTGCCTGGCTGATTTGATCTTTTTAATAATGTGGTCCAAAATGTTCTTTTGTGTAACGAAATAATTAATTATTTGGAAAAGGAGAAATTCTATATGTTCAGAGTTTAGCCACATAAATATATATTTTAACAATTTAATTATATGTATATCACTGAGTACCTCTCGATTTATATTTTTAAGATACTTCATACATTTAGTTCAGGGACAAATACTTAGTATTTTTATCTCGTACAGCCCAGCACTAGGTACTGTAGACAGTGAGATAACCAGGGTTAGTTTTATTTGTGTATGTGTGTGTGTGTAAGTCAGTAGAAAGATTTTTATATAATTATGATATAACAGTATAGCCCTACATTTAGTGGGGATTACCCCATTTTCCTGCCTTGTTCCTAGGCAAATCATTGAAATAAGACTTTCTACTCCCAGTCAACCTAAACACCAATAGTGATTTCAGTCTTAGCAGTAGTGGGGAAAGATCAGAACTCTAAGGAAACTGGGGAAGAAAGAACCTGTTTGAAACAGAAATCATCTGTGTATTTTCTCCATGTCAAGACTCATATAACAAATTTTTTGCCCATAATGCGATCCCTTAGGCCTAGTGTATTTGAACACAGAGCTCATCCCTGTGTGGGACCTAAGGCACTAACCCTGAGAGATACTCCAGTAGTCTGCGTCCCTGCTGCATCAAGCAGAGGATATACTAAGGGGTGCCTTTTGCTTCCTGTGCAACTTGTGACTTGTAGTCTTTTTGCTACGGCTTCGTACTTACCCATTTTCCTTCTACACTTCTATAACAAACATTTATTACACAGACACACACATGTTGCATGCACATAGTCTTTGCAACGGAAGTCTTCAGAATGCTGACTTTGCTCAAAGATATTGTAAATATCGTCAGTATAGTCGGTATATCTTTGTAAGAAATACCAGCTAAGAAGACAGATGTAAATATCTAAAAATCACAACATTTTTATAATAGAAATGTTACAAATGTTCATCAACCTCAGTCTGACAGATTCAAATCTTTACTTAGGTTTATCCTTTTTTTTTTTTTTTCCCAAGAGAAGAGTAAGAGTGAGAATCAATTTTATTTATTTTTTTCTTCTGGTTTTTGTTTCGCCAATACTTTGCTGTAGATGTAAGTACTGAGGTATGAACACAGGTCCTTGTATATACCGAGCAAGCATTCTAACTGCTGAGCCACTGCTCCAGCCCCAAGTTTGTCCTGTCTAATAAAATTCCTCTTTAAGAGGTAATAGATAATAGGTGAGAGAGGCTAGAGTGTGATCCTTTTTCAGTGAGCCAGTAACCTGTTGAAGCACTGCCAATACTGCTTCTTTGGGGCTTGGAATATGAGAAAGTGCTTGGAGTTATAGTATCTCACTGTAGGTGCCAGGTATGGGATTCACTAGACAGGATATGAAGAAGCAAAGTGTGCAAGGTGGCTAGGGAAGATGGAGAGATGTGCACTGTGGAAATGGTTTTAGGCTGCATAGCTTTCATCCTTCTCTGTGAGGGCTGGCATCGTCCATTATACACTTTTAAATTTCCTGCCTTCCTAGTGGCCAAGGGGGTAACAGCATTTGCAGATCTCATGTTTATTTATTTACTTTAAAGAAGGAGGGGACAGTGAGAGAGAAAGAGAGAAACATTTTTTATTTAGTTTTTCACATGGCTTTCGTTGCTCTGAGACGTTGTGTACGTGGTGCTGGGGTTTGAACCCACGTACTCGCACATGCCAGGCAACCGAGTCTCCAGCCCCCAGAGCTCATGTTTAAACAGGACAATGACTATCAGCCCTTTGAGTTCCAAGAATAACCTTTCTTCCTTACACAGTGAGCTAGAAAGGGACCTTGAAGAGTTCATACACATGAGGGTCCTAGCAGCACCACGATGTGTCCCCCAGCTTCCTTCTTCCCCTTTGGGTTCTGCATTCCTTTTCCAATTTTTTCTTTCCCCTTTTCTTGTTGAGCCCCTCGATTTTTCATTTCTGTTTGGATTCTCCTCTTGTTTCCTTTCCTTTTTTCTTTCATGTTTATTATTTTTTCTTCCCTCTTGAACTCTTTTTTCTTTCTTTGTCTCTGTTTCTTTCCTTAGCTTCCTTATCTCCCTTATTTACTCTCTGTTCCTTTTTGTCCATATAATTTCTTCTTCTTCACCACTTCTGACTTGCTTATATTTCCTTTCCCTTGCCTTCGTATTTCTCGTTTCTTTTTTCTTGCCCTTCAGCAAACATATTACACAAAAGCTCTGTTGTTCCCTCTTACTCTGATTTAATGTTTCAACCTCTTCCAGATTTAGATTAGATTCCTCATTAATTTATCTACGCTGATCTATATGAAAGTGTAGTTTAAAACTGTGTCAGATTAAAACTTGTTTAGAAATAGCCAGGTGACTGGTAACTAAAAATTTTTCAAGATTATTCCCAATACATATTAGCACATATTAGCACATGTAAAAATTCAGAGTTAGCTCTCTGTAAGTATGTTGTGAATATATTAAGCTAGTCTGCTCTTTGCTTCATCTCTTAGGTTGGTGGAACAAGAATGCCTACACGCAGCCGCAGGAATCCAGTTTCCATGGAAACCAAAAGCAGTTGCTTGCCTGCTCAGCAAGTTGAAAATGAAGGAGTGGCTCCAAATAAAAGAAAAATAACTTAAGGGCTGTACCATGGAAAATAAGAATTCAGAAGAACCAGTCATAATTATGTTTAATTTTCAAAAGTTTTGGGGGGAACATGCTAAAATGATAAGTAGGCAAAGGAGCATTTTCCTTTAGTATTGTCAAGAATTTTTAGAGTGCCTTGAAAAAGCGTGTTAGCTATGAGAAGGAGTGCTTCTACTGAAATGGAGTGTTACACTCTACCCTTGAGGTTTGAGGAGACTCTAGGTATGGTTTAACGTCATCTTGGTGGGGAGTGAAGAACATATTTTTATAGTGTAACTTCTCTAAAAACTGTAAACAGGAAAATAACTTTTTTTTTTAGGAACAACATATATCATTATGTATTGTTGATGATTTGAGTTACATTGCCAGTCTGTTGAGTTGACTCAAAAGGTTAAATATTATCACTGTCAGAAACAGTGTGAGCGTTGCTGATCTTGTTTCTGACCTATTTGACAATTTTTGTACTACTTTAAAATGATAATTATGCAGGTTAATAAAGGTAATACCTTTAAAAACTTGTTGAAATTCCATTGCAGACACCAGAAGTAAAGACAAAACTTCCCACCTGTGAAAAGTCACAAGTTAACATCTTCGCATTGGGCAGCCATCAGTTTGTTAAAAGAAAACTTTTGTGGTATAACAGGTTTGGTGATGAATGCCTCTGTTTCTTGGCACAAATTCCAGATGTGTGTTGAAATGCACTACTAAAAGTAGAGATTAGGATATTTTCCAGGAAAAAATTTTTTATTGTTCCAACTGACATTGTTAATTATAATGTAAAGCATAAGCTATTTTTCCCTCATTTATTTTGATTAAGTTTTGCAGGACCACACATTATTTTTAAAAAACAGCATAATCAGCTAATGTTACTATAACCATTTTGGATTTAAGAATGAGCAGACCTGTTCCATTTTGTAACCCTGTAATTTAATGTACACTTAAAGTATCAAAAATATGTGTGTAATTTATAAAATACAGGTTTTTGCCTTGTTTGGGGAGTTTTTTTAAAGAGTTCTATGTTAATGTAAGAAATTTGGCCTAAAAATCTTCTCCCATATTATAAGTAGCAGTTGAAAATTTTTATCAACTATGAAGTTGTGTTTTGAATTTATTTTTATTGATTATAAAGTATATTTTAAATTATTCAATAAGTAATTATTAGTACATTGCTTTGTGTATTTTAATATTTATTTCCTCATCCTACCATTATCTTTTTTAAAACACTTAGCTTTTTTATTTTTTTTAAACTTTGTTACATGTTCCAGAAATGTTTTAGTTGTATATCATTTGTTAGCAAGCCAGGGGAGAAGGTGGGATTCCCTTGTCATTAGCTCTTTTGAAAAAACTGGACAATGCTTCAGACCTCTGAGTTCTTGCTTGGCTTTTTCTTTTTTCCTTATTTTTTGGAGATAGTCTTGCAAAGTTGCTGAGGCTGACTTCACATTTGTGATACTCCTGTCCCAGTAACCCAAGTTACTGGGATTACGGGCATGCACCATGGTACCTAGTTTATTTTTTTAACATTTATTTTTATGTAGTAGAATGTGTCTTGCAAGTGATTACTTTTAAATTCTCTAAGCCGTACATTTAACTAACCCTAATAATATATAAACAGTTTTCTACTTTGCTTGATGTAGCTTCTTTTTCAAATATGTAGTTGATCATAACTTATATCCTTTTTCTTATGTTTTAACATAGAGAATTTATAAACAAGGAAATGACATTGACAATATTAACAAAGATGTTTAAAAAAATCAGACATCAAGGTGTGATGAGCCTGGATCATTTACACCTCATTATTAAAAGTGTGACTTATACAAATGTCTTGGGAAACAATTTAATTCAATGCGTGTTTGGGTGCAGCTGTGTGCAATGCCATCTAAAGTAAGTCCCCACTGTTTACTCCCTCCTAATAGTCTTTTTTCAAACTGCAATATTGGTTTATTTGACTTCAGTTATTATTTTTATGATACTGGGGATTGAGCTACAGCCCACAGCCATTTTTTATGTTTATTTTGAGACAGGGTCTTACTGTGTTGCCAAAACTGGCCTTCAACTTGCAATCTTCCTGCCTCAGCCTCCTGAGTCACTGGGATTACAGGTGGGCACCACTGCGCCCAGATCTTCTTAAACAGACATAATCTTTGAAAAAATGGAACATATTTGTTTTGTTCACTGTTAAGGAACAAACACTTAATGTAGTGCCTGTCATATAGTGGCTCAGTGATAAAATGTGTAAGTGTGAATGAATGAATGTAGATAGCCATGATAGATTTTTCCCTCCTGTAGAGCTCACATTCTAGTGGAGAACACATTACTGATCTGTGTGGTAGTGTTCTGATGAATATAAGAAAGTCACCCAACCAGGTTCTGATAATTAAGGAAGGTTTTCTGAGATGAAACTTGAGCTGAGTTTAAAAAAAAAAAAAAAAAAAATGAAGGGCTGGAGCTCAGCAGTTATGGTACTTGCCCGGCATGCGCAAGTACATGAGTTCAAACCCTAGCACCATGTACACAATGAAGTCTCAGAGCAGCAAAGGCCACATGAAAGACTAAATAAAATTGATTCTTTCTCTCTCTCTCTCTCTGTCTCTCTGTTTTTAATGTCCCTCTCTCTAAAAAAAGAAAGAAAAAAGAAATGAGTAGGAGTTATAAGGGAAAAGTGAAAGATCTTCCACAAAGAAAAAAATGTAGGATAGGATAAGGTAAAAATTGGCCAGATTGTAGACCCTGGACGTGAGAGATGAAAGAAAACTGCAGGACAGGAATAGACCTGCCATGCAAAGATATGTATTTTTTCCTATGCAGTATGGAAACCGGTAGTTAAGTTTAATAAAATAAATACAATATATGTTGAACAGGCTCCTGCCGGCATGCAATGGAGCTGGGAAACACCAGAGTGGGAGAAAAGTTGGAATGCTGTGTTGCAGTCATTGAAAAGGGGTAACATCCCAGAATTAATAAGAGTGGGCTTAAGCAATATGTAAAAATTAAAAAATGACAACTTGGGCTGAAGCAGTGGCTCAGCAGTTATGGCACTTGCCCAGCATGCGCAAGTACATGGGTTCAAACCCCAGCACCCACAAACACAACTAAATCAATAAAAATTGATTTTCTCTCTCTCTCTCTCACCGTCTTTCTGTCTTTAAAAGAAATGACAACTTGATTATGTGGTTGGTAGGGTGGGTCAAGTATGGCTTCTAGATTTCTCATGGGAAACTAGGTAAGTAATGATGTTATTCCTTGAGAAAATAGGAGAAATGTTAGAATCGGAAGAAAGTTAAAATGTTAATTTAACCATTTCTACTCCTTGGATTCTTAGTTTGGATGTCTTGGTTATCTATATCTACTTTTCTGAGTAGTAAGTTAACCAAAACTTAACTACTTGATGTAACAAGCATTTATCATCTGTCTATCCCAAGTCAGGAGCCCACGTGCAGCTTACTGGGTGCTTCTAACTCAAGACCTCTCATGGGCCACAGTCAAGGTGGTGGCTGAGGCTGAAGACTCAAGTGGACTTGGAGCATGCATGAGCTTCCAAGAAGGTTCACTCATATCGGGTAGGTAGAAGGCCTAAGTTTCTCACTGGTGGCTGACTGTAGGCCTCAGACCACATGTCCCTCTCCACAGGTTGGCTTGAGTGGCAGCTGGCTTATCCCAGAGTGAGCTGTCCCAGAGAAGGGAATAAAGAGAGCCACAGGGTCCTCTAACATCTAGCTTTGGAGGTCACTGTCTCTTCTGCCATATTCTCCTTTTTATAAATAAGTCACTAAGTCCACAGTATTGAGCTCCACCTTTTGAAGGGAAGAATCTGAAAAGAATTCCTGACCATATTGTTAAACTGATATGAACATTTTAGGGATATAGAAGAATTAGGCGTAGGGTGGAACAAAAAGAAAGAAGGCTTTTTAATGGTGAATTAACTACCAACATGTTCAATCCAAGGTATAAAAAGGTGCTATGTCAAAAATAGTTGATAATCTGAGTCTTGAACTCAAAAGCCTCATCAGTAGATTTCGGAGTAATTGGTATACCTGTGGTAATGGAGATCATAGCTAAGGGTAAGATGATCCAGCATAAATGTGTGGAATGAGGAAAGGACTGAGAATGGAATCCCAGGGAAAACCACATGTTAATTGAAGGGAGAAGTTTCATTGAAGTGGCTAATGTGGAAGTTAGATTTATAAACATGAAGGTGAAAGACAGATCCTTCACTGACATCTGACCAGCAAAACTTGGAAATAGTTTTTGTGGGTTAGATTTTTGTCAACTGGAGGAAAGTTCACCAGTTCATTTTTAGTTCTACTTGAATTCTGGTCTTGGACACAATAAATGTTTTGAAAATAAAGAGTAGGTTTAGAGTAAAGATGGGAGAGCAAGTTTTTTTACGTTTTGTTAACATGCTAAATCTACAGATCCTAATGGATGTGAGATGTGTGCTATGCACTATAGATATAGGGTACTTTTTAATCAAACCTAAGGTATTTGACATGAAGCTTTACTGAGTTTCTCGTTGAGATGTGGAAAGAAAGGGATGCATTTCATCAGTCTTTACAATTTTGCTATGTTCCCTTGGCTAATGTTCAGGCCATTTGCCAAGATGCATATGGGCACACACTTTGAAGTCATGCATGTGACCTGCTGTGTAAAGTTTATTCAAAGGCGAGGAGCCTAGACCTGTGTTTTTTGGATAGCCACAATAAAAAGATCAACCAGTTAAGAATTTATCTTGGCAGGGGATGGGGATTTAGCTCAGTGGCAGAGTGCTTGCCTAGCATGCACAAGGTCCCGAGTTGGGTCCTCAGCCCTGAAAAAATAAAAAAGGAATTTATCTTGGCAGATGTCAAGTAAGGAGGTGCAAAAGGGTTGGTTTGTTTTACTGTACATGCATAGTATAACCTGGTTATTTTCCCAGGAATGGGGTGAAACTCCCAAGTGTGAATTGCTGTTTTTAAAAAAACCCTGAAGAATCTTTGATAAGTGGGTTGAATTTCCCCTTCCCATTTCTAAAGAATCCACATTTCTTGGGGTGGGTTGACCTTTATTATATGTCTTATCCTAGGTTTTGATTGCCCCAAAATATATAGCAGAAAAAGAGTGTATATATAGGGGCTGGAGTGGTGTCTCAGGGGTTACAGCACTTGTGGGAGTTCACAGGTTCAAACCCTAGTACCACATATACAACAAAGTGTCCAAGCAACGAAAGCCACATGAAAACTGGATAAGATTGATTCTCTCTTTCTCTCATCATCCCTCTTTCTTCAAAAAAAAAAAAAAAAAGGTATTCACGGTGTCAGGTACTGTAGGGCAGTACTAAGGGGAAATGCCGTTGGATTCCAGTCTACCTAAGGTTCAGTGGAGTGAGGCAGCAGCAGTGACAGCAAGCTGAGAATTGAGTGATTGACAAGGAGAAGGAGTAGGGAGCAGGGAGGGGTCTCCTGGAGAAGTTTGTGTAATGGACAAATGAAGGTGAGACTTTAAGTGAAAAGAGAACCCAGGAGAAGGGCTTTGTTTTTGTTTTCATGGTGTTGCAAACAAGTTTTGGTGTTGCAACAAGATTTGGGGATATGATGTTCTATAAAGACACAAAGGGATAATTCTTAGTTTAAAAAAAAAAAAGTTTTATAGTGGTACATGCCTCTAATCCCAGTGATTGGAGAATGAGGCAGGAGATTCACAAGGCCAGCCTGGGCAACTTAGCAAGATCCTCTCTCAAAAATTAAGAAGGACTGGGGGATGTAACTCAGTGATAGAGCACCCCAGTACTGGAAACAAATAGGAGTTCTTGGGAGGGGAAAAGGCTGGGAGATAGAAATGGGGAGTAAGATCAAGATATTAGGTATAAATGTTCCGCCTACAAAGTCACTCCTTCACCCACTGCCAAAGGGCTCATCTGTTCAGTCCCCTGTTACATTGCTGCCATGACATTTGGGTAAAATTGACCCTTTTCCAGCTCCAGCAGTGCACCCTGATAGGTTTTTATCTCCCTTGCTCCTGTGATTTACTTAGTAATCCAGATCTAAACCAGTCAGGACCTGGTTAACCTCTTAAGCCCAGGGAATGATTTAAGGAAGTGTCCAGTCAGTAAAAACCCCAGGACTCTACTAAATGTTTATGAGATGAAGCACCCTCTCCTGGGAGATGCTCTACAGTCCTAGTGTTGCTACTGGCCGTGTTACAAATAGGACAGATGCCACCCTGAAGATGGAACTGTCTGTGAAGGAAGAGGCCTGAAATTTACTCACAGAATCAGAGTTGGAGTCCTGATTGAACCACAACTGAAGCTCTCCCCAGCCTTAGACTTTTGGGTTCCTTTAGTCAATGCACACCTTTCCCTGTTAGCCAATTTGAGTAGGCTTTTTAGTTATTTATGTCTAAAAACAGTCTCACTGATAAAGGATGAGATAGTTGTCTTTAACAGATGGTTCAGAGAGGTATAAAAATAACAGTGCTGAAATGTAATCATGGGAAGCCAGAGATTCCTGTTTTTCAGGTACAGGGCATGAAATTTGCCTTACAATGCAATCCTGCAAGTCTTTTCTCCTCAAAATCCCTACTCTGTGCATTATAATGTTACAAAGTCTAACCATCAGATGTTATCTCACATTAATCTCTTTCAAGAATACCTTGCATATGTAGAATACGTTTGTGTGTAGTTGGTGGGCTCCGCACAGGCAATGATGGTGTCCATACAACTGCCCCGGAGACTGAGCACAGGCCAGGCAAACTCCAGATGCACTTTCAACAAGTATGAAATTGCGCTGATGCCTAACAACTCCCTGCAATCAGCATGTGGCTGGGTTCTCTACCTCAATTTTAGACCTTCCTACTCACTAGGACAACTCTGTGGGCAGCAATGCAAAGAAAAATTAAAACCGAACAAAACCCTGTGTTTAGTGAAGGCCACAGAAGTCATCCTTTAAGAAGAAAAAAGTTCCTTATTTTGGACACGTTCTTACAATACTGTCTAACTCATTTAATGTTACTCTAGCTAGTTTAAAAGCAATGAAAAAAGTACAAATTCAGATTATATTTAGCAGTTTGAAAGACACCATATTTCAAAACCTCTTTAAAGCGTTCTATCTGGCAGCAAAACTTGTACGAACCTGAATATGCGGTCTCTGATTCTTCCCAGAGCAACGTCAAAACCATATCTCCAATCACTGATGTGCTGCAGAGAAGAACCTGTTCTTTTATTCAACTCTTGAGGCCTCACCTTTTGCAGGTAGTATTCTCCAATGCCAAGTACACGTCAGTCATCCACAGTTGTACAAACAGGCCTTTGAACAGACCTCTATCCAGCTTACACTACTGAAACTGGGCCATACAGATTTTTGGTTTAACCTGCTAGATGGGATTCCAAATAAACAAAGAAGATATTGTGTCCAGTAACAGTTCCACTGACTGCATAATCACTTCGTGAGATAATATTTACATTGGTCCTAAAGTTTTCAACTGAAAGTGAGCAATGGTTAGTCAACAGGTACTAAGTTACAGGTAGATAGAAGAACAAAATCTGGTGTTCTTTTATATTGTAGAGCTTTAATAGAAAATAATAATATACCATATGCTTCAGAGAAGCTAGAAGGAAGTTTACTTTTCAGAAATGGGGCTCGAACCCCAGGGTGCTCTGCCACTGAGCTATATCCCTGTACATTTGTATTTTTGTTTTGACTAAGTTCTTACTAAATTGCCTGGGATGACTTCCAACTTGCAGTCCTGCTTCAGCCTTTCAAGTAGTTGGGATCACAGGCAGGTACCACTACACCCAGCTAGAAGAAAGGATTTTGAATGTTCTCACCACAAAGAAATTGTAAATGCTATAAAGGTGATAGATATGCTTACCTTGATTTGACCATTACCCAATGTATACAGGTATCAAAATATTATGTTACTCCATAAGTATGTAAAATTTTAAGGTGTCAATTTAAACAATAACTGGTGGAGGGGAAAAAAGAATAAGGCCTTAAGAGACACCAAAGTTAAATTTCCTGATGAGAAAAATATTCAATAATAAAGAATCTAGAATTTTTTTAATAAGAAAGTGAGAAATGAATCCAGAATAATCAAGAGATTGAAGTTTATTTCATTGAATGAGAAAGTATTTCCATATAACTAAGAAGTAGAATGCAGGGGCTGGAGCGGTGGCTCAGCAGTTTCAGCGCTTGCCTGGCAAGGACGAGGACCCGGGTTCAAACCCCAGCACCACATACACAACTAAGTGTTGGAGCAACTAAGGCCATGTGAAAAACAAAGTTGTTCCTTTCTTTCTCTGTCTCTCTCACTGTCCCTCTCTTTAAAAAAAAAAAAAAGTAGAATGCATTTTGTGTCTGGTTATAACTTTTGTGTTTTTTCTTTAACTATTTAGTCATAGGTCCCAACAATATATAAACATCACTTTCACTGTTGTGAAAAATAAATAATTCAACATGTTTTGCAAGTATAATGTCTGCCCTCTTCCCCACCAAAAGTGATGGAAATTATAATTCCCAAGTGCCACAGTGGGTAGCTGGAAATAGCTTCTCTTCTGTCCAGGTCCTATCTTCAGCCTCATGACATTGTACAATTAGGTAATTTCTTTTGAGTTAAGAAAAGGTGGTGAGGTAAATTGTGAAATCACTGTGCATTAGGCTTGAAGGTCTCTCTATATGTGCGTGTGAGGTGCCTAATAAAGTAGTGGGTCAGTTTCTAATTCAGTTTGGCTCTTTTTAATGCTACATTCTAGTGCCTGAAAATTGTTACTCTTAGGGAGCAAGAACTGTGTAACTTACTAAGTGCCTAAGGCCAAGATGTCATTTTGCATACAGGGTAGTGCTGAGTTTGCTGACAGCCAAGCCTTCTGCCTCCCAGGGGCCCACTGCTAAAGTTAATTCACATCTGGCATTGCGGACATCTTCAGAATGTTAAGACTCTCAGCTGTAACTTCCAGAGGAAAAGAAGTGTGAAAGGGGGAGTCTTAGAAGTGGCCAACCCAGAGACAGGGGAGAGAGTGCGGGAAGGGAGGGGAAAGAGTTGAGGGAGGCTGCCAACTCCACCCTTTGCTAAGTCTTTGTCCCTCCTCTTTTCAAGCTTTGGTCTTTTCATTGGTAAAACTGGAATTATTAACGCCTTCCTGGCCTCTTCTACAGGCTATAGCAGACACTCAATAAATAATGGATATAAAAGTTCCCTTTAGGTTACAAGGAACCTGTATATGTGTGAAGTATTATCCGGTCAAATTAATGAGAGATGCCATGTGTGCTAAAAGTTGAAAGGAGTTTGCCAGACTGGAAAGGAAATTTCAAGCTGGGGGACAAACTCAGAGTGGCACTGCAGTAGTAGAAACATGGCAGGGGGGCGGCTTGTGGAGTGGCAAGTCTTCCAGTGAGGCCGAGGCCCAGCTGGGTGCCTGTGTTGAGGCGAACGGGAGGAGCCTGACACCGTGCTGGGGAGATCTTGTGAAGGAAATGCCTTGAGGGTCTTGATAAAGACTGTGGACATTATCTTGAGGGATGAAAATATGGTTAGTAGGAGGTGGGAAGAGGTGTGGGCAACAGGGTCCAACTACACTAGAAAGTATGGCTCTAATGGGGAGAGGTTGGTAGGGACAGTGTAGAGACTGGGAAAGTCTGAGGATAGGTCAGGGGAAGTATTTTTCCATTTAAGTCTAAGGATGCAGTGACCACTTTTTTTTATGGGTTCTTTTTAGTTATACATGACAATAGACTGTACAAGGGCATTCTTAGAAAATCATGGAATATAATTAGTTCTAATTCATTCCCAGTATTTACCCTTCCCCTGCTTTCCTCCCAGCCCCCATTCTCCTCTCTCTATTCTATTGATCCTTCTGTTATTAATAAATTTTTTTAGTTAGTATCTTGTGGATGTGCATGATAGTGCGATTCACTGGGTATATTCATATATGTACATAGGAGAGAGAGGGTCTGATTCATTCCATGAACTTTCTTCCTCTCTCCCTTTCATTCCCCCTTCTCTACTCCTCTGATCTTTCTTCTGCTCTTTTTTTATCCCCCCTCCCTTATTTTGGATTAGTTTCTATATATCAGAGAAAACATTCAACCTTTTACTTTTTGAGACTGGTATATTTCACTTAACATGATAGTCTCCAGTTCCATCCATTTACTGTCAAATGCCATGAAGTTTCTTCTTTATGGCTGAGTAATACTCTATTGTGCATATGTACCACATTGTTATCCATTTGTGTGTTAAAGGGCATCTGAGTTGGCTTTGTGGGTTGGCTATTGTGAATTGTGCTGTTATAAATATTGATATGACTATGTCACTATAGTATGCTGATTTTAAATCCTTTGTATGTATATTGAGGACCACTCTTAACTGGCACGCTGCTTACCCTTTTTTCTGTGGTGCCAAATGGGCCTGATACATTTGAGAGAATGCAGCCAGGCCAATGAGGTGGAAGGTGCAGATAACAAATGTGCTGTAGTGGGATAACTAACAGGGTGGTGAGTCCTGCAGATCCTCACACAGGCAGGTCACATGTCCCTCCTTCCTCAAGACTCCAGATTCTAAATGGATTCAGGCTTCCTTTCAGAATTTTTTTTTTTTTTTTGGAGAATTAAATTCCAATCTTGAAGTGGATTCTGAATCTGGAAAAGGATCAGTTACCATATAAGAAAGTTGTTTTAAAAATAATAGTTGACTCTTTCAACACTGCTATTTTACCGAGTTGGTCTTTCTCCCAACCGTTCAAAACTTGGACTCTAGGGGAAAGGAAAGAAAAATGAAGTGAGTCAAGCAGCTGAGCCCAGATGCCCAAACTTAAAACTCAAACTAAGCAAAAGACCTCTACAGTGAAAACTATCGAACATTGAAGAAAGAATTGAAGAAGACCCTGTACTAACCCCTTTCTACAGACACCTACCTGGGGCTGATGTCTTCATTGGAAATTGCAACACACAATTGGCTATTCCCTTGCTCAGAAGAGTGCTAATTTTAGAGACTCTTTGGGGGTTTTTTTGTTTGTTTGTTTTTTTGGTGTTAGGTTCATTTTCCATAGACATATCATCATCAGAGATTCCATTTCCCCAATATATTTTTAGACATTTTCCTCCCTTCCCAAATTAATTACTTTTAGATAGTGTTTTGAATATTTAGTATCTCAGGAACTCTAAAAGTTGGATTGTACTGATTTCTATTTCAGGCTTCATACCAGAATAATCAAAATTTCTTGAAACTAGAAAATAAGGCCTTCCGAGTTCATGGAATAATATTTATCAAATAAGGCCCTGATGATGGCTTCATGTTTCATGTATCTTTAACCCCAGTTGTGCAGTAGTAGTTTGTCATTCTACTAACCTTTGCCCTATTAGTCACCAGCCTTAGCTCTGAATGACCGTTAGCTTTTACATTTTTTTTCAGTGCTGTGATTATACCAAGTGCCTTGTCCATGCTCATGCTCGGCAAATGATCTACTACCAACCTACAGTTCTAACCCTTTTTATTTTATTTTGAGACAAGATCTCACTAAGTTGCCAGCCTGTCTTCTAACTTGTGATCCTCCTGCCTCAGCCTTCCAAGTAGCTGTGCTTACAGGAACATACCCCATTCCTGACCTCTGTTAACTTCTCCTCAAAACTCCTTCAGTCACTGGGACATGTCTTTGACTTTGAGGGAAATGCTTAAGGTTCCTCAAATTAATACAGAAATGTTCTCACAATGGTGGCATCAATCATATCCCTAGTGACCAATCCTCTTTACCAGTTTTTATACTGAATGGTTTGTTTAAAAATCAACAGTCACACCTCTTTGCATTGGCACTCCCTGCCCATACATAATACACTGGTGTGTGTTACGTTTCCTCTTTAATGGTTGCACAATGATTTCAAATAATTCTGAGTAACCGGGTGCACTGGCCATGGTGGAGTGGCTTACTTCCTTCTAATTATTAACTACCCTAAAAGAATTAGTCTCTCTTGCATTGTGCTCTTCTGGCACTTTGACTTCATTTCCAATATGCTTATCAAATTATACTTATTTATTTCCATGAGACCTAAAGGATCAGTTGTGTGTGTGTGCGTGTGTGTGTGTGTGTGTGTGTGTGTGTGTGTGTTTTCCTGCTATTTACCTGCTGAACAGTCCTGCTTAGTGCCTGGCATTTAGTGGAGATTCAATGTTTGCTAAATTGAATGAATTTGTTTTGAGACTTTCTCGATTGTTATACTTAGGCAGATTCTAGGAGCCTTTTCAGATATGGGGATGGTCAAAACCAATAAGGCTTTCATCTGTACCAAAATAAGCATGTTCCCTCACATTTCATTAAAAAATTTTGTAAAACAATTGATAAACAGGGATGTTCACGTAATTGATAACAGAAGGGGAAAATAGGGGGTACCAGATACAATAAATCCTAGGAAATGTTTCTTGAGTTTGTTCTTTGCAGTGCTGTGGACAGAACCCAGAGTCTTGGGCATGCTAGGCAGGCACTACACACCGCAGCTAAACCCCTCAGCTCCTTTTCCTCATTCTTTTACAGTCCTAATAGTTTTTCTTATCCCTTCCTTTTTTTTTCTTTATTTATGAGCAACCTTACAAGATTTTAACAAAGTAATATAAAATGTGTAAAAAATGTGTATATATTCTGGATATTG
>PVKS010001007.1:80415-157938 GCA_004027875.1 Aplodontia rufa
CCCTTCCCATTATAACTCTAAAAAAAGTATTAGATTGTAAAGCTTTACATCTTATCTGGATTTAACTCATGTTACTAGACCAACTTTCTCATTGTCCAGGGTCTAGTCCCCACCTCCACAGATGAGTGGAGACAATCGACCCTTAGATCTCTGGGTTAAGCTGATTTTACTCATCATGATCTCTTCCATAACCATCCATGAGCTGAGACATAACCTGGATATTGAAGTTGTGTTTTTTACCCCACCCTAGTTGCTATAGCTGATGAATCATAGAAACCAGAGAAGGGAAAGATCAGTGAAGTCATCTGGTTCATCTCCAAATTAGGGAGTGGAGCCTGGGATTTGGGGACGACTAATCTCTTTTTAAGAGAGAATAGGAAAAAACTGCAGCTAGAGCTGACTGGCGCTGCATACCCATCCGTTTGCCTTTTCATTCTAACACAACCCTGAGAACCACCCTATTAGAAAGCAGTTGGACATTCTTACCAGGGGCCCAGAAAATGAGATGGCAGCATGTTAAGTTAAACTAAAATATGTTGCCTGAGTAATAAAGCTAGATTATGAATCTTTCAGTGTTTGTTTAATCAAGTCCTATAAAATTTGAGACTGTTTGAGCAGGGTCTTCCAAATTTAAGAGCCAACAAGAAAATTATAGGTGATTTGGGCCAAAATGCCCAGTTCCAAGATGCTAAGAAATCTAGATTGTAAAAAGTTACAGATGTACAAAGGTTGGGAATGTAGACTTTTCTCATCCTTGTCCCTCTGAATCATAATCTCACAGTGTCAGTCCTCCTGACCCTCTCTCCACTGTAAGTCCTCTTTCTCTCTTCGTCCTCCTCCTGTGCTTCTCTTTTGTTGTTTGAAGAAATTGAAGAGACCATTTAGTATCTATACCACCTATTCATTCCAACCAACCCCGCAACCAGGATCCGAATTGCAGAGGTCGTGGGTGCCACCGTAGCTCCACCTGCATCCCACCCTCCTCCTCCTGCTGGCTTCTCTCTTCTTCCAACCGCAGAGCCTTGGTCTCATCTCCTGTTTAGATTCTGCCATTGTTCTTTAGACTTTTTTTCTTTTAAAGAGAGGGACGGTGAGAGAGACCGAGAAAGAGAGAATCAATTTCATTTAGTTTTTCATGTAGCCTTCGTTGCTCCAGCACTTAGTTGTGTACATGGTGCTGCTGTTGGAACTCGGGTCCTTGCATATTCCAGGCAAGTGGCATAACTCCTGAGCCACCACTCCAGCTGGCTTTTTAGACTTTTTGACAGATTGTACTGTCCTTTGCTCTTCCCTTGGTATGAAACTTAGCTAGACCCCAATTTCTTGTGTCCTGCTATAGCATCCCTACATCAACTGTGTTCTCGTGGGTTACAAAACGGGGCTCCATTCTTTCCCAACACTCCCAGAGGGGGAGGAATATCTGAATTGCATGGATAGTGACAGTATAAACATGTCTCCAGTGAATAATCTCATTATATCCAGTTACTTGTATGTGTTATTGTGGGCTCATACTATTAGAAATCAAAATTCCTTTGCAACATTAAGGATATTTAACAATTGTCTGTTATTTTAATAATAGACTTCACAACTTCACTTTAAAGTGACATTTCTTCATCACAGCTCAATATTTGAACAACCTAGGGATCAAAAACATGCTAGGGTCCTATAATCCAAAGAATCTGAATTAAAGCTACAACTTTATATAGATGTTCAGTCTGCTCAGTATCCAAGGGGAATTGGTTTCAGGGTTTCCCTCCCAGCAAAAATACCAAAATCTGAGGATTGTCAAGTCCTTCATATAAGCTGACATAGTGTACATAGGTCACTGTGCACATCTTCCCGTGTACTTTGAATCACCATGTTGTTTATGATATATAATACAATGCAAATGCTATGTAAATAGTTGCAATGGTGTATAATTTAGGAAATAATGACAAGAAAAAGGTCTGTACATGCTAAATACAGATAATTGTTTCTCAAATATTTTCAATCTGCAGTTGGTAGAATCTGTGGACATGAAACTTAGGAATGCGAAAGGTTGGCTATATTCAGTTATGCAAAGAATACTCTTTCTGATTTGCATAATAAGGAATATATAGATATAGAAACGTCAATTGTATGTGATAAAAATGATTTATTGATCCACTTGTAAAGAGATAGAGTTTAATTATTCAAAGTACTTCCATGTAGAAATACTGGGCCTTGTCAGGTGCGGTGGTACATGCCTGTAATCCCAGGCTGAGGCAGGAGGATTGTGAGTTCAAAACCAGCCTTAGGAACCCTGTCTCAAAATAAAAAAAAAATAAAAAGGGCTTGGGGTGTGGCTCAGTGGTTAAGCACCCCTGGATTCAATCCCTGGTACAAAAAAAAAAAAAAAGAAAGAAAAAAGAAAAGGAAATATTGGGCCTTTTCAATGAATGGATAAAACTTGTTTCTGTTTAGTAACATCCATGTACACATACATAGTTACTGTGTCTAAATCTGTTACAGTTGATTAAGGATCTAGTATTAGAACTAAAAGGGATTGATGTTGTTCTAGTCACAGTCCCTATTTTTCCAGAAGAGAAACAGCAGAACCTGAGGGCTTAGATAAATTATCCATGTACCCCCAGTTTGTATAGGATATAGGACCAGAGGCCCTCTCTTGAGTTTTGTGACAATTAGCAGATTACCCAGTAGCACAGTCTATTCCAACAAAGTCAGGCTTCTCAATGTGGAGACCCAAGGAGCCTCGGAGGGTGCAGAGGTTATAAGAATGAACATGAAGCTCCCAGTCTTATGGCGAAGTCTGACATAAACATGAGATAAAAGACATAATAGAAGCAGTACAAAGGTTATATGAATAAAAAAGTCCACTCTACCCTTCCTATAAACTCCATGCCACAAGTTATCTTATTTACTATATGTTTGCCTAGCAAACATTTTTTTCTTCATATATTGTAGATATATGCCCCACCTAGATTGTATAATCATAGATTATGATTAGAAGAATCAAAATCAAAGGAGATTTTACAGTAGCTTAAAATTTGTATTTTTACAGCGTCAGCAGAGGGGGATATAATGTCTACCGTATCCTCTACTTTTACATTTTTTTCTTGTTATTTCATTTTCTTAAATATAGATAGAAAATAACCATAAAAAGTTAATTAATGCATTTATGGAGATAAATTTGGTGGTAAACAGATACTGGGTAAGACAAAATTAACACAAAGGGGAAACAGTCAAATGCCTATCCGCAAGTAGCTCCTGTCTAGCTGCAGAGACCAAAAAACAAACCAACCAACCAACCAACCACAATGCAAAACCATTACCAGAGGAGAGGAGAGGTGTATACAAATGTCACGAGAAGCAGATTAGAGTCAAAATGCCTGAAGCACTTGGGAAACAGCTTCACTTTAGAAGAATACGTGTCCTGAGAATGGAAGAATGAGGTAAAGCTCACCATGGAGGAAAGTAGGCAAGAGCCTCTAGCCAGGACACAAGGAGGAGGACGGCAAGGAGGCAGCAACGTGCTTGGCTGGTTTGAGCCATGACTAGGTGCATGGAGGCATGGAGGAAAAGATGTGGGAAATCAGGCCAGCCAGGTCAGAACCCTCCTGGGAAGAGGTCTGGAAGGTTATTCTGGGTGCCTTGTAGAGGATGAATGGAGGCCAAGAATATCTGTTATAGCAGAGGACATTGATTTCACTACAGATGTTTCTCTGAAAGTATCTCAAAACAAAATAGAAATTATGGTTTGTCCACAGCAAGAGCACTCTGTGTGGTTTGGGTCATGATACCTGACTTCAACCAGGATTCATTGAAGCCTTCCTATGAGTTCAGCAGGGCAAGATGCTGAAAAGACTTCTGAAAAGCACCGCTGATAAGCCAGGCATTCTTCTCGAATTTTCTAATCATCACAGTGGTCCTGTAGATGAGAAAACTATTTTGAGAAAACCGAGGTTTCACAGGTTGCACCCGGCTGTGTACCTTTCCGGATTCTTTTGTAAGTGGCCATTCTTCTGTAAATGAGAGCTTTCCATATTCATCTTTTTGTGGATTTTTCAAGCTATCAGTTTAGACTATTCAATGTGAAATAATCAGTTCCTGTCACTATGCATTCGATGCTCAAATTATCCCAAATTTTTGCCAGTGAGAGTCTTCAAATTGGCTTTAATGTCTTTTTGATGGCCCCATTAGTGGTTTAATTCAAAGCTCACCTTGTATTTTCTTTGCCACAACCCTAGAACCAACCATTTTGCTAAGGAACCTTGGCTCCTTTTACTGGGGAGCAGTACTCTGAACTGGGTATTAAGCATAATGAATTCTTATTTCTGATCCTTCATGTATGTTTTACCTCTTTGGAGTCTTTTAGGAACTTCTCCCTATTGTTACCTAATATTCTCACATTTCATGGTAGTATACTTTGAATTTTTTTTCCATTCATTGCAGCTTAAAAAAAAAAAAAACTCCAGGGCACTCAACCACTGGGTTACAACCCCAGCTCCTTTTATTTTTTGAGAGAGGTTCTCACTAAGTTGTTTAGGGTATCGCTAAGTTGCTGAGGTTAGTCTCAAACTTGCCATCCTTCTGCTTCAACCTTCTGGGTTCTGGGATTAGAGGCTGGTTATAGTGGCTTTTTCAATCTAAAAACTGATGGACTTCAGTTCTAGAAAACTGCCTTCAGTAATTTCTTTGATGATTTTCCCCCTTCATTTTGTCTATTATTTACATGTTGGATTTCCCAGATTAAATTTTTTTCCTCTTCTGGCTATATTTTCAAATACAAGAAGCATCAAATAGGGGCTGGATCAGTGGCTCGGCGGTTATGGCACTTGCCTGTCACGACAAGTACACGGGTTCAAACCCCAGCACCCACATACACAACTAAGCGTCAGAGCAACAAAAGCCATGTGAAAAACTCAATAAAAATTGATTCTGTCTCTGTCTCTCTCTCTCACTGTCCTTCTCTTTAAAAAAAAAAAAAAAAAAGCATCGCATATTGACTGTATGTAACAGACTCAAGGAAATAACAGATTTATGACTAGTGAGCATCTAAACCATACAATGAAGAGGGTCTGAGGTCAGCCTATATCTTATTGAAACAGAATATCTGAGAAATGCAGTATATTGGGGAAAAATAGGATATTAAAAGGCAGAAAAAATATACTATGACTTTAGCTGCACTAGCTTTACCACTGAGCTACATCCCCAGTCTTTTAAAAAATAATAATTTAAGATAGGGTTTTGGTAAATTGCTTAGGACCTCACTATGTTGATGAGGCTGGCCTTGAAGTTTCAGTTCTCCTGCCCCAGACTTCTAAATTGCTGGCATTATGGGTGTGCACCACCATGTCTGGCCCTGCCATGCCCTTTATGAAGAGGTGGCCCTAGTTCCCCTTCCTTTGAATCTGGGTAATGTGACTTTCTTTGGCAAGTACAATGTTGTGGAAATGTCGCTGTACCAGTTCTGGGCTTGGAAGCTTCCACGTTCACCTCTTGAAAACCAGCAGTTACCCTGTTTTGGAGGGAGGCTCTTTTGGACCTTCCAGCCTCAGTTAAGTCTCCCTATCTATCCAATGCTAGACCAGAAATAATCTAACCTAATGAACCATAACTTTTGCAAAATTATGAACAAGTAAATGGTGGTGGTTATTTTAAGGTTGTAAGGTTTGGAGGCGATTTAACTTCGTTTTAGGTAAATTAAATAGATAAAGAGTGTTGCTAAAATGCAAACTAAAATATTTGACATTGACTTTACTGCTCAGTGATAACCAGAAAGTACACTGATAGTAGAGATTGGAAAATCAGTGAAGAAATGGCTATAGAAGATGGAAGAAAAGGCAGTATATATCATGTATTGGCAAGATGTTGACATCGTTACTGCCCATGGTAACATGAATGGTAGTATATGTACCTAGAGGACTTGGTGATCTAACCAGGGAGATTTCCAGGTAGAATGTTGGAAGTGCCCAACAACTTCTCGTAGCTACTTATGATAAAGGACAAGAACAAATACATGCACTAAGGAAAGATCTGTTTGGTTTTCAATCAATTCTAGCTACTGATTTTCAAAGTAAGAAATAACCCCAGGATAAAGATCAAATCATGGGCTGGAGCAGTGGCTCAGAGGTTTTGGCGCTTGCCTGGCAGGCAAGAGGACCCGGGTTCAAACCCCAGCACCACGTATACAACCAAGTGTTGGAGCAACTAAGGCCATGCGAAAAACTAAATAAAGTTGTTTCTCTCTTTAAAAAAAAATAAATAAATAAAATCATGATGTGACTATAAAAACTTTTTTTAAGACTCCAGAAAGATTTAATGTAGTGCATTGAAAACCGTCACAGAACTTCTAAGAATCTTATTATTAATTATTAAGGTTTTAAAAATATCTATTTGTTTTAAAATTCTTTAAATAATCATTTTATAACTCTGGTTAAATCTGGAACAACTATTTTACAGTTATATGTGATACATGGTATTCATATAAATATTATAATGACTTTAATAAGTTTGCTGGGCATGGTAGTAAATGTCTGTAATTCTAATGACTTGGGAGGCTGAGGCAGGAGGTAAGAGCGTCTAAGAATCTTATATGCATTGTCCACTTCAGCCTGACATGTGAAAAGTAGAGAGATGTTTCAGAAAGAATAAAGAATGTGAATCTTGTGGCTCAGTGGTTACCTCATGCTTGCCTGGCAGGTGCAAGGATGTGAGTTTGAACCCCAGCACCACGTACACAACACGGTGTGGGAGCAACAAAAGCCACATGAAAACTAAATAAAATTGGTTCTCTCTCTTCCTCTCTCTCTCTTTAAAAAAATGTGAATCTTGGAGCATGGAATTAAATCTCAATGAAATTTATAAAACACCTATGAAGCTTTGAGCTTTGAGAAAATTATATTAGACATGAATTTTGGAGAGTAGAATGAAACTCAATAAGATTTATAGAAATCTACATGTTTTTAAAGATACTTGTATTGATTAAAGAACTGTTAGCTTGAAGAGAGAAACAGTTCACAATGAGGTTTCTAAACATTTGAGTTTCTTTTCTTCTTTCTTTTTTTGAGAGAGAGAAAGAGAGAATCAGTTTCATTTATTTTTCTATCTGGCTCCTGTTTCTCTGACACTTAGTTGTGTGTGTGGTGTTGGGGTTTGAACTCAGGTCCTTGCAAATGCCAGGCAAGTGCTCCAACCGCTGAGACACTGCTCTAGCCCCTGAACCTTTGAGTTTCTAATGGCATGAAACTAATGATTGAGAGAGCTTCTCAACTCCAAATATAGGTCATCCTGCTCTCTGTCACTCTAACTACCCCAGGTAAGGCACCAGACAAATTAGTGAAGCCACTTTCAATCCCCAACCCCAAATGAACTACCCAAACCAACATCAAGTGGAGCAGAGCCAAGTTGACCCCGGAGTCTTGCACAAATTGTAATATCATAAGCAAATATATCAGTAAGGTTGTTTATATTTTAACCATTAAGTTTCAGGGACTAATCTGTTATGTTATAATTGATACAAGAACCAAGGGTGCATTATTTAATGCCTTGGTTGGGCAGAAGATGTTATTTGGGGTTGATTTTCTTCATAGATAGAAATCAAGAATAGGGACTGATGATGTAGTTCAGTGATAGAGCACTTGCGTAGCATGTGGGAAGTCCTGGGTTCAATCCCAATACTGTATAAGTAAATAAATAACTGACTTTATCCCTGACGTCCTTCCCTGCTCTCACATTCTTTTATTCTGTGAATAATTCTACCATTTGTAACATTTAGTGTTTGTCATTGCTAGCTAAACATTGTCAGAGACGTAGAGGTGTAGCAGATTAAGTATGCACCAAAGTCAATTGCTTAGAGGACAAAATGCACAACAGCAGACATCATCTATAGTTTTTCTTGTGGAAAACATTCTCCCCAACCATGGAAAGAAAGAAAGAAAAGGAAGAGAATCTTTGGATGAAGATGCGAAACTTCTTTATGCAGGCAAAGCTGTTTCCACATTCCTCAGAAATAACAAACCATGACTTCTAACCACTTCGTGTCTGTTATCACATCACCACCAAGTTCTTTAGCAAGAATCAAAGTCTTGTGATTGCACAGATCTCTATGTCTGGGTTTTCCAGGTGCCCAAAATAAGCAAAATATTATTTGGGATATTTGATGACTTTTATATATTTCACATGATTTGAATTCAGTCTTATCTTCTGTAGAGGGTCTTCTGCAGCCCAAGAGGGAGTAAGAGACTATGGAAACTTAGCAGCCCTAAGCACCCTGTCTTGAAATAAAAAATTTAAAACTTTTTCAAAAAAGGGATGGAATGTAGCTCAATGGTAAAGCCTCAAAACTATGGTACCTGCCCCTGAGAGATAGAGAAGTGAGGTTGATTTCTGCCTGCCTGACTGCCTGTGTTCTTTTCTGATCCAAAATATTCACACTAAGTAGACAGGTGAACACTTTTTTTTTTTTTTTTGTCTTTAAAGCTGTTGAAAAGCTGTAAATGTGAATGAAAAATTGTATCAAAAGAGTTTATTTCTGGGGCTGGAGTGGTGGCTCAGCGGTTGCTGCCCGTGCCTGGCATGCGTGAGGATGTGAGTTTGAACCCCAGCACCATGTACACAATGAAGTATCTGAGCAACGAAAGCCACATGAAAAACTAAATAAAATTGATTCTCTCTCTCTCTTTAAAAAAAAAATGTTTTATTTTTATTTGTCCTTCTGTTGGGGCTTATGTTACTCCTAGTGAAAGTGCTAGGTAACAGGGAGCTCTGAGCTCTTGAGCACAGTAGGTAATGTTGGCCTTGCTATCATCCTCCCATTCCCAGGAGTGCAAGTGGAAAGTAAAAGTGGGTGTTAAAAGACCTCGGGGATAAAACAAACATCAAGACTAGGAGGAAGGGCTTGGACAAGTGAGCGTGGAAGGTGAGTTGGCAGATGCAGTGAAGGAGAGGTCTTGAGGATGCTTAGCACAGCGTTTCTGCTGGCTTAAGGTTTGAATACATCATCTGCAGTCACACACAGTGTTTGCCCACGTGTTGCCAATGTGACTTGGCAGCAAAGCAGTGAGAAAAGCTAGAAACAACGAACCCCGCAGAGCGCAGCTTAAGCAGTTGTGAAAACCCAGCAGTCATGAAAGGAGGGGGAGAAATGTTCTTTCTTGAAACTTAGGTTTCAAATCTATGGGCCCCACCCAGCCCAGAACTGTCTGCCACAAGGCCCCACAGGGCTGCCCTATGCCAAGCGCGGGGTGGGCAGCTTGGTCCCGAGAGGAGCCGAGAGAACACAGCACCGCTGTCTCCGAGGAAAGGGCGCCTCCTGAGGTGGGATTGGGACCTGATCCTGGCTTCTGGACCCCTGCTCAGGGTTCCAGGCCTCTCTGCACGTTGATAGGTTTTGCTGAACTGGACCTGGCAAATCGCCCTCCCTGCGCTCCTCCAACTAGCGACCAGAGGTTAGCCAATATGTTTGCAGAAGGTAATGGGTAGCTGTATGCCGACATCCCCAACCCAGGGGGATCAAAACTCATGTTTCTTGGAACAATTTTTTTCCTGCATTGCATTGATGCCTAAAAGCCTTTTTTTTTTAAGTGACTTAAGCAAGCCAGAGTCTACTAAAAAGTCTTGCTCATTTAACAACTCAAGCCGAAGCTGAGAACTCGACGTGGCACTCAAGAAGTAACAGGAGGAAGGAAGGAAGAAACCGAGCCCTTAATGGGCCTCGGGGAAACCTTGGCTGGGCTTTCACTGAGGGCAGGGCGGTGGGCGTGGGGCGACTCGGGACAGCGGGATCCCGGGCAGTTGCAGGGCGCGGCTGCCCGGCGGGCGTGCTGACCGGGGAGGTGACTCACCCTGACTTAGGGATGTGAGCGAGCAGGGGAGGGGGTGGCGGGGTGGGGCGGGGCCGGCCTCGCCTAGCACAGAGAGGATGTGGCGGGTATAAAAGCCCCACCCAGGCCAGCCGACTCGGATCGGCTTCTGGGGACGCTCGCAGCTCTCTGCGCCCGGCCCAGGTAAGCGCGGAGCACCCCGCCCGCCCGCTGTGGCCTCCGGCCCGCTAGCTGGGCGCGGGGAGGCGGGAAAGGAGGAAACAGCCTTGCAGCGAGGCTTGGAGGACCTGGGCCCTGCCACCCTGCGGAGCAAAGGACTGGAGGGAGGGGCCGACCCGGTCCTGCGGTGGGGGAGCAGAGGCGAGGTGTCCCGGGCAGGGGCGAGGGGCCGTTTGTGGCCGCGCCTGGGGGTGTAGGATCGAGATCGGGGGTAGTGCATCCCCTTGGAGTCCTCGCGGGAAGCGGGGCGCGGCCGTGCCAGGAGGAGTGGAGGGGACCCCGCATTCCTGAGGTCCAGGCGCCCATGGGGGCAGGGTGTGGCGGCCCGGGGATTCTCCCGCGGCAGGCGGAGCAAGGCTGATGAGTATTTCCCTCCACGTTAACAGCGGCTTTACCGCCCTCTGCAAAGTAAACCCTCCTGTGTCTCCAGTTACTTTTCTCTCAACTAACTCACATTTGTGGAGCGTGAGCCTGAGCCGACCAGGAATAGGGGACGGTGAGGAGGGGCGTTCTGAGTGGCCAGCCCACATCCCGGAATAAAACAAAACAAGAACTTCAGTTCTTTCTTTGTCTAGATTATCTTGTAGGGTAGAACTCCGGATTTCACGCCATCTGGACAGTTTCCTACTTGGTTGAGCGCAGTGGCATCAGGAAGGAAGTGTCCCCTGTGGTTCTGTAGGGAGGACTGCCTGAACTGTTATTTAAGAGTTGGGGACTGAGGGTAGAAGAAAAGGGCGTGGCTCCTGTAGGGCAGATCCAGTGCTGGCGTGGAGGAGTTGGATTCCACGGTTCCTTATCTGTGAAAGCGATTTCAGGATGCCTCCACCCAAAGAGCATTATTGTTAAGATTTCAAAAAACATTTTTTTCAGAAATAAAAATATAAAGAACACTGAAAACACAAAGTACCATACAAAAATTTTTTTTAAAGTGTAATTTTTGTAGTACGATTTGCCGTGTTGGAGTTGTGGGTGTTTCCAGCCTGGTGAAAGAGCAGTGGCCACCTGCGTGCACACTGGGCCTTTACCAGCATCTTAACAAAAATTCTTGGAATTCTAGGGCCTGAGTCTCAGATGCACTCTATTGATGGCTTATGTGCACAGCTGTGTCTGCCCTTAACTTGGTTTGGCAGGCACTACAGCACTTACCCAGCTAAGAATGTTAACAGTTGCTTAGGCTCCCAGGCTAGCCCAGAGAAAGTTACTTAACAGGTACTCAGTGCTGCTCTTCTGGTTGGGGAAGAAGAGGTGGGAGGGTGAGGGTCCATACATGAGTAGGAAGAGTAAATCACTGAAATATTTTTCAGGTTCTTTTCTTGGTTTTAAAAATTATCTTGATTAAATTATTTTAATTAGAAAATTGTGTGTCTGTGCCTCTCCGTTTCTGCCTCTCCATTCTCCCCACCCCCACTCTTTTTCCCCAATACTGAACCCTGGAGTGCTCTGCCACTGAGCTACATCCACAGCCCTTTTTATTTTCTATTTTGAGACAAGGTCTCTCTAGGTTGCAGAGGCTGGCCTTGAACTTGTGGTCTTCCTGCCTCAGCCTCTAGAGTAGCTGGAATTACAGGGCTGGGCCACTGAATCACCTCTCCATTTCCTTTCCTCCACCTTCCTCCCACCTTTTTACAGAGGTTCTTCCTTGATATGTTACAGACCCTATCCAGGCTTGTCCAGTTCCCTTGAATTCCCTTCCTCTTCCTCTGTACACACCAGCCTAGAGACTAGCAAATTGAATCAGCATGGTTAGACATGAAATGTTTCCAAATGAAGAACAGTAACAAAACATTGCTAACCTAAGTGGATCTGGTATTTTTTAAATTGGAGGCTATGGAATTAAGGAACCATAATATTAAGGAGGCAAGGCGAAGGAAGATTTCAGGTGAGACCAGGGCCCCAGAGGTACCCTGCACTGGGGCATTGCTGCTTAGTAGTTCTTGCCTTCATTTAAATATACCTATTATCTTAATGTTTCAAGGGGTTTTCCAAAAGCATCCACTGCCTCTGCAGCAGAAGGGTGTGACTGTGTATGCGCATTTTTAAATTTTTCAGTTGGAGATTTATGATTTAGTGACTTGTCTGTGGTAGATGCCCAGCAAATATTGCTGACTCACTGTCTTAGATCAAGAGCTCAGTCTTGGACTGGAGTTTCAGTGTTTAACATCTTGCATCTTGGAGCTGTTCAAGTACCCTATTGATTGACATTAGGCTTGAAGCCATGGCCATTTGCTTCCTGCCTAATTTCTAATTTAAGTAGTTTTCCTGGCACTAGAAGAATAGATACTCTTCTATAATTGTTATTGATTTTGAGGGCTGTGAGTTCTTCCTGTACCTTTGGGCCTAGAATCTGGTACTAATGCTTTGTCAGTGGCCTTTGTTCTCACTTTTTTCTTGTGTGGGACACAGGGCCTGCTGATGCCTTTTTATATTAAGGAATGGTGGGTATGTCACAAAAGGAGTCCCACTGGGGAAACTGTAGCAGACAGCTTTAAACATCCATTTGTCCCACAAAGTATCCATTAAGCTTCTATTGTGTCACCCTCAGTTATAGGCACTGGGAATACAACAGTGTACAGTGCACACACACACACACACACACACACACACATACACACACGGTCCATGCTCAAAAGAATTTTGGGGTACAGAAAGAAAAGAGACAAAATAAGTGGATTGTGTAGATAGTAAATAGATTTGCAAAATCTTATATCTTCTCAAATTAATGTTAGTTTCCAAATGGTGAGGGCTGTTTTCTCCTTTAATGGGGCTTTTTTACAGATCTGACCTTCATATTTAGCTCACCTTGGCCATGTGCTGTTTAAAGTGATGGCAATTTAACCTTACTTCCCAATCTGAGAGTCAAAGTTAAATAGAAATTAGATAGTTCACTATTTTTGCACATGGGAATCATCTTCCTTAATTTTTTTCCTGGTGCCACACCCTATTCTAGTTGTAGGCCACACCAGAGGAAATTCCAGTCCGAAAAAAAAAAAAATTTCTTTCCGCCCATTCACTGTCTGGTAGATTTTTCCCTCTTCTGTTGCCAGAGGCAGTCCTCATCTACTTTGTCTAGGGGATTGATCATCAGTAAGGGTTGGGAGATGCCCACACTTTTCATCCTGGGTGGTTCCACTGGAGATTATCTCCAAATCTCCCATTTACGGTGCACCCCTAAAACTTTTAAGCCATCTGAACTCAACCTTGTTAGGGCATAAGCCCATAGCACCCCGGCAGTCTGAGTTCTGATCCCAGATCTGGTGTGGAACATTCAGTCTTGGGAGTGGCTGAAACAAAGCCCTTTGTCCATGCTCCTTTCTTCTTGTCACACCCAGACTATATACTCAGGGCTCAGAGGAAATCAATAGTCCCAAGGCCACTTGCACATCCGGGCCCTTTGTACCTACTTTTAGGGTTGCTTCATGCCAAAAGAAGATGGAAATTATATTCCCAAGATGTCCTGTGCTAAGACCCAAGCAGCCCCAATGGTACAGGAGCTGCTTAGGATAAGAAAGACATGCCCCAAAGTGATCTGAGGGGCTTTGCAAGGATTCTCAGAGGTTGGAAATATATAGAACTTGGACCTGCTATTGAACATTCAGTCTGAGAGAGAAAGATAATTGAGAAAGCTCATATGTTGGAGAAACAAAAATAAATAAATAAATAAAAAATAAATACCCACAGAAAAATAAACCAATAAAACATACCTTCTGAAATGGAAAGATCCACTGTGTGTAAACCATCCCAAGATGTGATATGATTGAATGCCTACTGTGTGTGAGGCGCTGTACTCAGACCTTGGTGGGCACAGAAATGACTAAGTCAGAAGCCCTATTCATGGACAGGGTTGAAGATGGTCTTCACACTCCCAACTCTAATGTTCCCAAGAAGCACAAGGAGAAAAAGCAAGGAGGGTGTGTGGAAAGCTGACACCCATATGATTTTTTATATCCTAAAATCTCATTTGGATGTCATGTGATCCACCTGGAGTCTTGGTGGAAGGAACGTGAAGAAATGGCAGGACAGGGCTGGGCAGCTTTGGAGGGAGGTGACAGTCCCGTCTGATTTCTGCATTGGGAGTATGTGTGCAGAAGGTATTTAAAGAAAGGCAGGTTCATTCCAGAGTGTGGAAGATCCTGAATGATGAATTTAGACCTTTTCCTGTAGGTGGCTGGGCCCTGTTGAATTCACAACATATGGGCCATAAGACAACAAAATTAAGTTGTCGACGTGAAGGACAGTTTCCCACCCCTGATGGTGCTTCATGCCAGGTGACATCATTCTTCCTGCAGGTCTCTTTCCGCCCCCTCCATCTTTATATCATGAGACTGGCAGCTAGAGGCTCTGAGAGCAGAAGCCGCAGTGGGTCTGGAGGTCACAAGCAAACATTGATTCAGCTCAGGCAGCGAGGAGGACAAGCTAGAGCAAGTGCTGCAGGGGCTTCCTGCTCAGTCTGAGCAAGGCCACTGGGCAGAATTCCAGGAATTCTGGGGAATGACTTGGCCCTGTGACTCAAGCATTAATCAGGACCATAAGAGCAAAGAGAAAAGCGTGTGCTTCCAAGGAGGTTCTATTAACTAAAGATGATTTAGGGGGATAGAGGGTGGAGTACAGTGGGAACTCCAGCCCCCCTAAGCATTTTTTTCCAGGGGTGGTTGAAATTCCAGTGTGGTCCTGTCAACTGTTGAATCTAGGTCAGAGTAGTAAGGGCCTTAGTGGGGAAACCCCACCCTCCGCATTCCTGCCCCCACACATTTTTGTCTTAAAATTCTCATTTGTGTCATCCTGTCCCTGATTGATTCATCCTGGTTGCTAGGGATCTGTTTTGTGGTAACCCAACAACACTCCACGTTTCAGCTACAAGTGGCTGTGTTTCCGAAACTGCTGGGTTAGACTCAGATTCGCCTCTGCAGATCAGCCCTGTTGAAACATGTCTTTGTTTGTGTGTTTGTCTGAATTAATATTTGCGCTTTCTGGAGCAGGTTCTTCTTAGTTGTTTTTTTTTAAGAGAGAGAGAGAGGGACAGTGAGAGAGAGAGAAAGAATCAATTTCATTTAGTTTTTCATCTGCTTTTTGTTGCTCCAACACTTCATTGTGTACGTGGTGCTGGAGTTCGAACTCGCGTCCTCGCGCATGCCGGGCAAGCACCGTAACTGCTATGCCACCACTTAGTTGTAATTCGGTGAAACTTGTGCTTGATTTGAAGTGTTGAGATTTTAGTTTTACTTTGTGTCAATATTTTGCAGCCTCATTTTGCCTTTCTTTGGAGAAGTTAAAACTACTTCATTTGGGAAAAAAACTACTTCATTTGTGCCTTTTTTTTTTTTTTTTTTTTGGTAACTAGATTTTGGAGGGAAACAGTAAAATAGAATGAAATCTGTGGTTTCTCTGTTTTAAAAGGTAAACCCATAAGTTATCTTTAGGGCAGTTCCATGTTAAATGTAAATGACTCACCTTTCAATAGCTGCATAGATTTCATTACTGTTCAGCTTTGTGCTCCAAGAGCTCTGCCCTTCAGGCAATTAACAGTCTCATTTATTAATCTTTTCAAGACCAGAAGAAACTGTGTGTTCCTCTCATCAGGGTGGGGCCCAGCAAGTGTGTTTTCCCACTCCAGTGGTGAATTATTTCAGACTAGTGTGTGGGCGTGGCTCTTTCAGTAAGTCGCTTTGTGCCTCTCTGGTTTATTTTCCTAAATAGAAACACTTTCCCTGATAAAGGGCCATTTTTCCAGTGCTGTCCAGGTGCCCAGCCCTCCTTGGGAGCGCAGGGACTGGGAGACAGAGGCACTCATCAGCAGATTGATTTGCCTGATACTTCTTTCTTGCTTGCAAGTTGAAACCAGTCCGCCAACTGGGTGAGGTTGGAGGGATGGGAAGAGTGACGCAGACTCCAGTTTTCATGTTCTGGGGAGAAGTGTGCCAGAAAGGAGGGCTGGCTGTGCTTTTAATGTATTCATGAATTTTACACATGATAAGGAGCTGGTAGAGGAGAAATTATTGCATATGGTATGGAGAATCCATTTTCGATGACATTCACAACAATAGGTACATTAAAAGCAGAAACCCAGGCTCCAGAGCAAATGTTGAGTGAACAGGTAAATGGAATTATTGTGTTCTGATGACTTTGACCTTTACGTGTCTCTGATCCGACCCTTCCATGGTGACTCCTCCCTCTCAACCCAGGCCTCCAGGCCTCCCTTTGAGCCCTGAGCTGATCTCATTCTGTCCCTTTCATCTTTATTTCTGTGTCTTACACTCCAGGAATGAAGAGTCACTGTGGCGAGGTCTAAAGGGCAAAGGCCCAGGACTCTGGTTCTCCCTCTGCTGTTCTCTCAGGGTGACCCTGGCCTGGTCTCTGGAGGCCAGTCTCACCAAAGGGCAGGAGGCTGATTTCATAGTTTTGTGAATCTCTCTCACTGCTCTTCATGTACGTAGCGCAGGTTAGTGGGCTTATCATGGGTTTGTGGATTGATTCCTTGAATCTCACCAGTGTTTATACCCTGGAGCAGCACTACCAAGACTTTGTGTTGCTGAGGGTGGCAGCACATGACACATGCTCACTAGTGCGTGTTTCAGCATACACCGTGAGTGGCAAAGCCTCCTGTTTCTTCCAGTAACAAAGCAGTTGTTCTCAGAGTGACTTTGCATTGCCAGGGGGTTGGCAAAGTGAAGCAGCAAAGGCTATATTTTATTTCTAAAGCAAAAATGTGTTTGCCATTAAGCTTGCATGAAATTGGAAATATTTATACTGATGGACACTTGCCTGGAGTATTAGCAAGCTTTCTGGATAATGCTTTGTGGTCAGTGTGACTTTGTGATTATTGTCACATTTTCATTTTTTATGCAGAATGATTATAAATAATATAAATGTTATTTATACAAAACAGCAACTCATTGTTTTTAAAAGTGTATTTAGTGCCCAGAGTTGGCAAAGATATTTTTAAATTTGGATGGGGAATGGGACTTTGAAGGGGAGATGAGATAAAATATGCCCCTTGCTACTTTGAGTCACACTTAGATATCTGTCATTTGATATTATATCAAATGACATAGAGGCAGGAGAACTCAGTATATCCTGGATGGATGAAGTAGTATCAAGAATTGTTTCTGGCCGGGTACATTGGCACGCATCTGTAATCCAGCAGCTCAGGAGGCTGAGGTAGGAGGATTGCAAGTTCAAAGCCAGCCTCAGAAATAAGTTGAGACATTAAGGAACTTAGCAAGACCTTGTCTCAAAATAAAATATAAAAATGGCTGGGAATGTGGCTCAGTGGTTAAGTGCCCCTGGGTTCAATCCATGGTATCAAAACAAAACAACAACAACAACAAAAATATGTCCCTGTCATTGAGGAACAGGAGAGGGCTATGTGGAATGGGGGCCATGGTGGTGACATTGGAGCAGATGCCACAGTAGTGGTGACTTGAGGGATGCACAGGGTTGCAGTCAAGAGGGTGAGGGTAAGATGATGTGGGAGGAAGCAGGAACCAACTCGCTGCAGAGGAAAGAAGTCCTATGTTTGGGGAGGGGCAAGTATCAGTTTGGCTCCTTTTCCTCGTGCTGGGGAGTGGAGGAAGGTGAGGCTGGTTTCTGATGCTAATCTTAAAGGCCAGGCTGTGCTGGAGTAAGAGGAAGCCACAAGGGCTGATTTTGAACTATTTGATAAGATGAAATAGATTTAGTTGATAGTGGCAGGCAGGACGGGGTTTGATGAAAGAGCAGCATAATTACAAATGTTGAAACAAAGCAGAATTCATGGGGCTTTTAAAAATCCCTGCTCTCTGTCTCCTCAAAGTGCAGAGGCTGGGAGGGAAGAGTTATTGTGAATGGAGGTGTGAAGAAGTGGATTAGTACTGGGGCGGAGATGTGGGACAGGGCAGCCAGCTGTCTGCAAATGCAGGGCTCAGAGCTGGAAAGGCATCTTGAAGAAGCAATTCAATAGAAGCTTGCAGCCCCCCTGTTGTTGAGATTTCCCAAAGTCAGAACCGGTGTGCGGCTGCACAGTCCTCTGTCTGGGGAGGAGAGGACTTAATGAACAAGTGGAATTGAATCTGCACTTTGCGCCTGGAAACGCTCTGCAACTCTGACTTGCTGGCCCCCTGTCTGCTTTGGTTTTGTTCTTGTTTGGGGTTTTTATTCCTTAGTTGTTTACAGTAGTGGCGGTAATTCTGCCTGGCAGATGAAAACCATCATCTCTGCTTTGGTAATTCTCAGGCTGAAGCATACTCTGGAGACCTCTTGGCCCAAGCGGACGTTGGAGATTTCTTGCACTATCAAGGAGGACTCTCACTTGTCAGTCTTGACAAGAAATCTCAAACTTAGGCTTCAGCTGACCTGGCTTCTGCAAAGGTTTTTGGATTAAGACTGAACTATGGCTCTCGGGGACCCTCTAGATCAGTGCTGCCCAACAGAAAGACTGTGAGCGGCTTCTTTAACTGCAAATTTTCTTGTAGCCACATTTTTAAAAAGTGAAAGAAATCGGTAATTTTAAATTTAAATAACATTTTATTTAATACATAATATTCAACATATAATAATATATAATTAGTATAAAATTATTAATGACAGATTTTACATTCTTTTTCTTTCCATACTAAATCTTCAAAATCCAGCATATCCTTTGTACCTACGGTGCATGTTAGCGTGGACTGACCATGTTTCAAATGCTTTGGAGCCACATGAGGCTGGTCACTCATGTACTGGACAGTTAAGCTGTAGAACAAGACTTTAAAAAGTAGTCTTTATTCTGTAGAGCAGTTTTAGGTTCACAGCAAAGCTGAGCAGAGGGGCAGGGAGCTCCCATACCTGCCGACCCCTCACACAGGCGCAGCCTGCCCACTGTTGGCATCTTACCCCACAGCGGTACATTAGCAGGAATCACTGAGCATATACTGACCTGTCATTATCGCCCATTAGGGCCCACTCTTCGTCCTGTGCTTCCTGTGGGCTATGACAAGTGAAGAGGGGCATGTGTCCAGCATTCTGGAACCTAGCAGAGTAACTTCACTGCCTTAACAATTCTCTGTTCTCCACCTCTTCATCCCTTCCACCTCCAACCCTGGCAACCACCGATCTTTCTGCTGTCTCCACAGTTTTACCTTTTCCAGAACATCAAAAGATGGAATAACATCATAGCCTTTTCAGATTGGCTTCTTTCTCTCAATAGTATGCATTTAAAGTTCCCCCGTGTTTTTATGATCAATCATTGATATTCCATTTTCAGGATGGACCACAGAGTGCCACAGAGTGTCTAATAGAACAAGAGTTTTTTTGTACCAGGGATTAAACACAGGGGTACTCAGCCACTGAACCACATCCCAAGCCCTTTTTTTTTTTTGGAGACAGGATCTCACTAATTTGCTTAGGGCCTCATTAAATTGTTGAGGCTGGCTTTGAACTTGTGATCCTTCTCCCTCAGCCTCCTGAGTTGCTGGGATTACAGGCAATCACCACCATAGCCAGCTAGAGCAAGACTTTTTATAAACCATATTTATACTCCAGTGCAGGGACACAGTGGGGAGAGGAGAGGGTTGGGAAGTGGGACAATTGAAATGGCTGTGTTTGCCTTCCTTTTTGCCTGACTTGGAAAGCTCATGTGGACACCAGGAAGAGAGGAGTGGTCTAGAAGAGCTCAAGATGAGAATCTTGCAGAAATACTTGGATAATCACAGATACAGGCAAATCTTCTGCAACCCCCCACTCTCCCCACAGAGTGCCTGGAATCTGTTTACTCCAAAACACTCCTGTGAGTTGGTGTCCACGTCAAATACTCTCTCCAAACTGGTTTCATGAAAATATTTAGACAAAGCAAGCCGTTTGAAGAGAATAGAAAGTTGAATTTCCATGTGCATCATTGCCTTGATCAAAGAGTATTAAGCAAAAAGAAAAACCAAAGCAGTGACTATGGCAATCTAAGTGTCCTTCATGACCATTCCAGGATGCAGCTCTGCTTTCCGTTTTGGAGTGGTTATGTGGAATGACCTGTCTTGTCTCACTACGTATAAATTCACTGCCAGTTGAGACTCCTCACGCAGGGCTTGGGAGCATCAGTTCCAGGAACGGTCCGACACAAAGCTCATGTATTAACTGGAAGAGGAGGAAATGTCACCATCATTTGGAATCTTAAATACAAGTTTCCATCCTCTATGGAAGGAGTTAATGTCAGAAAATCTGTTTTTTTTTCCATAAAGTTTAATATCTTCTAAGCATCGCTGAAGTAAGAAAATAATTGTGGACCTTGTAATAAGGGGGTCCAATTAGGAAAGGGCAAACATGAAAATACTGTTCATTTCAGTTTGTATACATAGTTTTCAGGCCTTTCTCAAAATGTTAAATTACTTGCGAGGAAACAGAGAAGTCGTGATGGGTGGACAGCTTGTCACTTAGTATGGGAAGCAGAGGATTCTGCCCTGTCCCCTTTGAACAAGTTGCATTAGCCTCCAGACCAGGTCTCTCTCCCCAGGTCCTGCTTAACTAGAGCAAGAGGGTGTCTAGGTTAGTCATCGTTCCAGGCAAAGCACCTCCAGGCGTCACTCTTCCCAGTCACAAGATGGGAATTGCACTATTTGAAAACATTGCTCTAACATCCTCAGATGAAATGGTCCGAGAAGTAGAAGCCAGTATGATGAATCCCTGTGCTTCAGGGGAAAGGAAAGCCTCTTTGTAAAGACTTTTCATTCTACTTTTTTCCAGCTTCTTTCAAAATGTCTACTGTTCACGAAATCCTGTGCAAGCTCAGCTTGGAGGGTGATGTAAGTATACAATTTTCCACTTCATGTAATTTTTCAAATTGAGTATCTCTGTATAACACTGCTGTTCTTTACCTGTGTATATCTAAAGAAGATGGGGACAAAATTCAATCATTATTTTGCTTCCCAATCTTCCTTGTTACTTTGGTTACTACTCGTAGTTCTATTTGAAAAAAAATGTTATGGCACTAAAATCTTTTTTGGAATCAATATTAGAATTGGACAGAGGGAGATTGGGATGACTGGAATTATATACTGCCATTCTTATCATGTCAATGGTAATCATTGTTATGATGGTACAGGATTTTTTAATGATATATATATCCCAGAATTTTATTCATGATTAACTTAAACTTCAGCCATGGCAAAAAAAAAAAAAAAAAAAAGAATGAATTCTACCAGTTTTGGGCTTCTTGCTATATCCAGGAAGTTATTCCAGGCAAGGATCTAGACTGTTCTATTTTCAAATTAAGCACCTGGGAGAGCTTTTCTCCGAAAAAGCCTGAATGTTTCTTTTCTTCTTCTATTTTTTCTAATGAAATTATAATCTACCACATTTCATTTTTTGCTTTGGCTACCAGGGAGCTCAGAATGAAATTTGTCTATCACAGGAAATGTGTGAACGTGGAAGTTCTGATGCATTTGCTTCTTCCTTTTAACATTTTAAAGCTATACGTACAGTGCACAAAGGCACATACTTTTAGAATCAATTGGAATATACATTATAAACATGTGAGCTATCTCATTTTTCACATCGTATTAGCAGAAATGGCTTTTATGAAGATTCCGTTCTGACCCTAGTTTTTAACTATATCCTGAAGACATTTCAAAATGTGCTCTCATTCAAAATAAAGTTCAAAGAAGCGTTTAAGAGGGTCAACAACAACTTGGGTCACATGGTACAAAATTCTGTAGCTGGTCTGTTGCTGTCAGCGCATTCAAGGGAACAGGGCACAAGCCCAGGTGGTATGGAGGGTGAAGCCTGTACAGGGTGTGTTTTGTTGTTTAAAATCTAACTCTCCTCTTCTTGGAACTTGCTCCTGCTGTTGTTGGCCACAACATCAGCTGCATGTTAAGACCTAGACAGGTGTTATGTAATTTGTTTCTGTAATGGATTTGCTCATTAGGTTGCTTGCAGCAGCCAGCTTCTTGAGAATGCTTTTCACGTAGCCTTTGAAGTTGCTCTAGCGTGATACATTTTTCTGCATGGAGAGATGGGACTGAAGTTGAAAATGTCACGTTTTACTTTAAGGAAAGAAAAGATCACTTTTGCCCCAATAATTTAATTTTCAGACAAGTGGATTTTACAGATTATAGGTTCAATTATTCATTTAATTTTGTTTCTAGAGATACTTTAAAATTACACAGAATTTTCCTCCACTTACCGTTCTTTTGGAATAAGATGGCATACCACCTGATAAATGAAGCCATATGTGAGGTGCAGGCCACCTGCCTTTCAAATAAGTAACTCGTGGCTCTGTTAATAAGTGGGCAAATAATTTTCCTTAGCTTCCCCCCTGCATTTTGTACTTAGCAGAGCAAACTGTATGTATTTCAAAAAAGCAGTTTGCCTTCACATTTTCCTGAATATATGCTCCATTTTCATTGAGTTAATACTACAGGAGAGTTTAAGTAGTGAAGTTAGACGAAGCATTTACTAATCCATTTGTGTTTCAGAATTTTATATTGAGTGGATCTACTGTTTGTTCAAGATACTCCCCTCAAGTGTATTTTGGAGCACGTGTCCAATCCTGAACTTAGATTCCTAACATGACCTGGGAGACACTGGAGAGGGTGGCATCTCATTTGCTCACCTGAGGAACCTCACTGCTCATAAAGTTAACTGGTGCAGGCAGGGTTCATGATGTGGTGCCCATGGGTGGAGAGGTAGCGAGGGCTCCTGTCTGTTGACCCTTTACAGAGACCGCATCAAGACCCTGTCTTCCCATTCTATGGGCAGTGTGTCCTAGGGAGGAGGAAGAGGAGGTGTTGCAAGATGGGAAGCTGGGCATGGAGGGTGGAGCAGTTGGTGGAGTGCTCTGTGGCCATCAGCTAACCAAAGCCACAATGGCCGTCGTCTTTGTCTGTGCCCTGCTTTGGGACTAGATAGCATTTCAAAGGAGGAGAGAAGTTAAATCCTTGGAAAGGAGAACTAATGGAGAAGCAAGCCTTTGTTCTTCCTTCAGTCTGGGACTGGGTGGGTAGGGAGACATTTGCCTTCCACCAGTTCCAGAAGCATCATGGGCTTTGGAAAAGGAAGAGGGCATAGTTTAAAAGGCAATAAGAAAAAAAATCCTAAGCAGAGAAGATGGTGTTGAAAAAGGCGAAGGAGAGAAGCCGAGAGGAAGAAAGGAAAGAGGAGCAGGAATTTGGCAAGCCAAAGAGGATGTGGCTGTCTTGCCTGACCATCTTCAACCATCTCCGTGCTACAGTGGTGATCAAAGCCACCAGAGGAGGGGGGAAGAGGAAGATGCTTCTTGCGCTTATCTGATATAGACAAGTGGGGAGGCATTTCTCTTTTGCTTTTTAAAGAATTGGGAGCTCAGCAGTACAGGCCCAGCAGACATTCTTATGCCTGTAGCAAAAGCTTGCAAGACACACTTGCTGTTCAGGCTGATTCATTTTCAGCTTATTCTGACTTATTGCTAGGTCAGTTTAATGGTCTAAAGAGCCTTCCCGAATAGATGCTGGCCTCAGAGCTCCAGCTTGGCTCCGTCTGCCTTTGAGCACCTACTAAAACTGAGATGAAAAGTGGAAATATAGAGAGCATATTCTAAACTGGCTAAGGCTTTGAAGAAGAATTCTTAGGGAAAAAAATGAATTTTCTTATGCAGTGTAGGATGTACTACTTACCTAGTACCAAATATAAGAATGATTTGAATTGTTAAAAAAATAGTAAAAAATTGATTGTAGGACTTGATATTTCAGCAGGATTTTAATTGCGTGTTACTGGATCGTGTTTGTCTTACCCTTAGCACTCCACGCCTGCAAGCGCCTATGGGTCCGTCAAAGCCTACACCAACTTCGATGCTGAGCGAGATGCTCTGAACATCGAAACGGCCATCAAGACCAAAGGTAGGCGGTGCATCTGTCCTCTGGTCAGGGCTTCACCGAGACATCACGTCACCTCTGCATGTTTTGCAAAGCTCCATGCGTTGGTCATTTGAGTTGTCTCTGAGCTTTAAGGAAGTGGACCCAGACCTGCCCACCCCATTCCCCACCCTGCTCCTTCTGTCCTTTCCTCCCCACTCCACTTTTTGGGGAGAAATACTACAACCTGAAGTGATATTTAACCAAATAAAACGATAAAAGGGAAACAGGTTAAGAGCTAGGGCTGACCCAGGGTGTATGCTTTGGGCTGGTTGCTTCCGTTTGAGGCCTCAGTCCCTCTTTTATAAGAAGGAGATGGTCATGGGTCCCTAAGGGCCTTTCTTGTTCCGAATCGTCTTCTATTTCTTCAGGTTTTATTGTATTTTATTTTTTTAGAGAGAGGGAACGAGAGAATCAGTTTTATTTAGTTTTTCACGTAGTCTTGGTTGCTCCCCCACTTTGTTGTGTACTACGTGGTGCTGGGATTTGAACCCATGTCCTCATGCATGCTAGGCAAGTGCTGTACTGCTGAGCCACCGCTCCAACTCCTCTTTATATTTGTTGGGAAAATGCTGCAAAGACATCACTGCTTTGTTCTTAGGTTGACGGAATGAGTGAAAAATCCAGACTTCTTCCTCGCCCTGTAAGCCATGCTCATCCTCAGGCCTGCAGCTCCTGTTGGAAGGACTATCTGCCCCGGAGCATGCCCTCGGGTTCCAGGATGAGTAGGAGGGGACCAGGCCTCCTAAGAGCTTCTTTTATGAAACAAAGCAAATAAAGCACTTAATTGGTTAGAGTTGAGCAAGAACTCAGGGTCATCTGGTGTTTTCCTGAGCTTCAAAAGTACTTGTTCAGACTTTTCAGCTTATGCTGATGAATGAACCCTTGGGGATTGCCCCAGCCTATGAACCCTTGGAGGCAGCACAGTTATTGGGGAATTCTTACCACTGCCTCCTTGGCTTTGGAGAAGCTGGATTGAGATGTGGGTGGGACTTAGCAGTTAGGGCAGGGGCGGGTCCCTGGCTCTCTAAAGAGCAATGGCACATTTCCCTCAAAGTCAAAGGTTTTAATGGGGCTGGAGCCATGGCTCAGCCAGTATGGCGCTTGCCTAGCATGCGCAAGGACACAAATTCAAATGCCAGCACCATGTACACAACGAAGTGTTGGAGCAACGAAGGCCACATGAAAAACTAAATGAAGTTGATTCTCTCACTCTCTCCCTCTCTCCCTCACTGTCCCTTTCTCTTAAAAATAATTTAAAAAAAAGGTTTTAAGTTACTGACCAACCTGTTCAATTCACAACAGTTCATGGATAGACTGAGAACGGCAACCAGGAGGAAGTGGGTACCTAGAACTAGGATAGGTGTCAGTTTAGGCCTGCGTCCTTAAAAGCAGTGCCCGTTGGCTCTCAGAAGTGCCTGTGTCAGAGGGTAAATTACATGCTGCTTTTCCTGAAACCCTTGGGGAAGCTGGTGACTGTTTTGAGAGACAGGAAGAAGAGTGGAAAGATGAACTGATGTTCTGTGACTCTAATCAGACACATCTGCTTCTAAGTGTCCCTTGGTTCTGTGGTGACACTGTGAGCCACCCTTGGAATGGCTGCCAGGACAGGTGAGAGGAGAGTAGTAGGATCCTAATTAGATCTTCTGTAGTGCTTTAAAATAACCATTTCTGTCAAAAGTCACTTCTCAGTGGGCTACCTCACTACAGTTAGCTGTAGTCAGTGGCACATAGCAGATGAAAGCGTGTGTGGTCCTGGGTTCAAGTCCTGCCTCTGCTGCTCACCAGCGATCTGACCGAGCAAACACCAGACCTGGTTAAGACTCAGTTTCCTTCCCTATCGAGCACAGTCGAAGTTCCCACCCACCGGACTGTCGTAAAGTCTGAAGCACTAAGCATGGTGCCTGGCGTAGAGAGTGCTCAAGATGCATGACCTTAAACACACGGACAGACACACAGGCACGGTCTGCTTTCTGGGAACTACTCCTCGGAGTTCACTCTTGGGTGTGCCTAGATTCTTGCAGATTCCCAACATGCTGTTGCAGAAACACCCTTGAAGTTTAACAGTTCTCCTTTGACAAAGATGGTGCCTTTATAAGCTTGGGACAAAGGGTGCTTCTGTCCCTACTTGAGAAAGCCTTCAGCCCACTGGAATGTAAGGATTGCACAAATGAACTCTGGTCACAGCTGAAACTCTCATGTTAATAAAAATACCTTCGAGCCCTTTCAGCGTTAGTAGGCAAAATCTCTAGTTCCCAGCAGAAATGTCTGGAAGCCTGGGATTTGGATTCCTTCATTTCAGTTTGGACTTAAGCAGCTGATCGTCATTATGGTCCTGGCTTTTTATTGAGTGCTCCTGACTGGCAGCGTGGGTGACCTTCAGAGTCCTCTCAATGGAATGCCCCATCAGCCCGAGTCTGTGGGTGCAGGATGAACATGCTCCACGTCTCTTGGCCTTGGTTCATGCTGGGATGTGAACCCGGCTCTGCCCAGCGCCAAGCATGCATTCTTAGGTGCTAACGTGATTTGGCACCCAGCTGTTGGGGTCAGATTTTTTTTTCCTTTTCCTTCATCTATTTTCAGTCATGGAAAAAACTGTCTAACTATGATCCTGTAGTCATCTGATATATTTTACATATGTGGTCCAGTTTTAGTTTAGGTCCTCTCTTTTGTTCCAGATTTAACATTCAGTAACTTTCACTTACAATCACTTTTTATTTTTTATCTTTGGTGCCAAATGGTTTTAGAGAGTAACTATTTTCTGAAGTCCATTGTCCTTTAGAATAATTCCTATGTTGTCAGTATTTTTTTGTAAATTCTAAGTCTTTCTAGCTGATTGAGAATCTGATGCAGGAGGATCACAAGTTTGAAATCAGCCTAGGAAACCTAGTGAGATGCTATCTCAAAATAAAATATAAAATTAAATTAAAAGGACTGGGGATGGAGCTCAGTGGTAAAGTACTTGCCTAATCCCCAGGACGTGGGGGAGGGCGACTATATATAATAATCGCTTTGTTTCTATCCTTGCATTTTGAGTATATTCTGTATATTCTCCAAAATTTCCCTTATGACTTGTGTCACCTTCAAGTGGAAGGCAGTAAACTAGGCTAAAAGCAAAAATGAAGTCATTCGTTAGGAAACGTGGCAAGCATTTTGTTCCTTTCTCCATCCCTTGATTTTTTAAGATAACTAACACCACTTAGAAAATGAGCTAATTGTGACTTTACTGTAATTAAGAAGTTCCTGCGGCACCTTGACTCACCTCAAGCTCTGCGGGGGTTGGTGTTTCCTTAGCATCAAAGGAAACAAAATGTAAACCTCAAAGGTTGATACAAACACAGGCCAGATGACCAGAAGACAAGTATCTGCACGGGCCTCTCTGGCCTCTCTCGAGATAAGGGTAGCCTGCGTGTAGCCTGCGTGCCTGCCACCTGCGGAGCATGCAGGGACATTCTGGCTCCATCTGATGTCCCCCGGTCTGTGTGCTCTGGGCAGGAGAGCTGGGAGCAGGTCACTGTGGCAGGTTAGTTAATGTGTTGTCATTAAACACAAGGGCTGTGAGCAGGGCCAGGCCTGGAATAGGGACAAATGCTAGGAGGGGCAGAGCTGGTGAGATCTGTGGGCTGGGACTCCATTGGTGGCCAGAAGGTCCAAGTCCAGGCAGCTCGTACCAGCCTTCACCACAGCCCCTGCCAGGTCCCACCTGAGGGCTGTCGGCAGCTGCCTTTTATGGGCCTCTCCGCCCCACCCTTACACATTCTCTTTCCTCCTCTCCAGCTCTACACGGTGTCCCTGGCAGGTGGGCCTCTGCCCCAGCTCCTGCAGGACTGTGCAGCCCCCACCTCCTCACACCCACACCCTTGCTGCTCCCCAGCCTGGCCTGGGCTCAGTGCTGCTGATCTTTAGACCTCCTCTGAGGGGGTTCCTTGCTCCACATTCTCTACTTTACATCTTCTTTTATAGCTTTTGTCACATTGCATTATGATATTTACCCCTGCATTTGTCCATCCTTAAGAACAAAGATTTTATTTCATACAACTTTCCAAGGCCCAGGCCTTTGGACTATGTGAGATGGTAAAAATTTAACCTCAGTAGTCATGAAAAAGTTCACAGATACCAGTGCACTCAGGTGAATGTGGGTGAGAGGGGACAGCTGAGGTTGCTCCGGAATCTAGGTGATATGCAGAAGGGCGACAGTCCCCTGAGAGCTCTGATCTGTTGGTAGGTTTAAGCTTCCTTCCCTCTCTGAAGCTGGCCTTGCTTCTGGTTTGAAGGGATTTGAGTGTGTTACCTAAACCAAAGCCTGGTTGTTTTGTGGGTGCTCTGGCTTGAGGTGGTCTATGCAATTACTTATGTTAATTCATGTCTACTTAGAAACTGAGTTAAGCCATGCAAAAGTAGTAATATAGCTTAATTAACCAGAGGTTTCTGAGATTTAATCTGTAGGAGTCTCTTGGTCTAGATTGGCCTTGGGTTAAATATATACTGTGGAGTGTACAACACAGCTGTGAATGGTTTACCATATGGGTCCAAATAACTAGAAAGGAAAGTCAGCTAAATTAGAAAAGGATGAATCTAGACTACATAAAATAGGTTGTAATTAGCAGCAGCACAACCCCAGTGTTAGTGCAAGTGCCAATAAACTGGCACAGCTTTGGTCTCTCTCTGGAAGGGGTGGGTGATGTGTTGCTCTGTTATTATTGCCACTTTTGAATTTAGCAGTATTTGTGTTCTCCGGAAGGGTTGCAAAAGCGGGTGATTTCCCCCCACCCTTCTCATAAGCATAAATATAGAAGCATAACTGTGGCAAGTTTTTGCACTTATTTTCTTCCTATACTTTTAAAATAGAACTGCTTAAGATTTCCAGCACAGCCAAAAGACTTAACATCCATGCCATGGCAAAGTAAGCCAGCACCTGTATTTTTGGTTTCAACCTGAACACCTGGGGGAATGCATTCCTTCAGCTGAGCACAGCAGCTAGGTATATATTCTCTGGAGGTCACAAGGAAGAAGACTGGCTGGGTAAAGGAGCCTCTCTCCTGTAAGATTGGGCAGCGAGGGGCCAGACCTAAGAGATCCAGCCGGGGCAGCGAACACACACTTGCAAGAGAGGCCTCCGGGACCCTGGGCCGTGCCTTCTGTCTTGGAAGGGAGCCACAAGAGTCACGCTTCCCTATTACCGAGCCCTTCGGCTTGGTGTTGAAATTCACTTTAGACTCAGTTCTCATTTTACAGCAGTGCTGGGGACTGGAGGCCAGTGCTAAGCCACAGCCGCCTTTCCCCTGCAAGCACAGATTTCCTTTGCAATGGTGTTTGTCTGTGTAGCTGTGTAGGTGCCAAACCCAAACCAGGTGGCTGTAAAACCCAGGGGAAAGAGTCCCTGGTGCCCTTCTGATTGTTGGGATCAGCTTTCGTTGCCCACCTCTCCCCACCTCTTTCTTCTTTGTAAAGGCTTTGCCCTCTTTTCCCTGCAGAAATCCCAATACTGGCTTCACCCAGGGACAGTGAAAGTAGCCAGATTCTTACTGGGGTCAGTGATGCTAAGTAACTGAGTCGAGGGTGGGCATGCTGGTTTCCCTGGCTTCTGTTCGTTTTCTCCTTTTCCGTTTCATAAGGCAGCCAGAGTAGCAGGGCACAAGAGAGTGAGTGCATCTTATGCGTGTTCTTTCATTTTGATTTGGTTTCAGTCTCCTGCTTTTGTTTTCCTGCTGGTCCTATATGCTTATGAGTAGAAAGCAGGCAGGGTTCTAGATCATTCAGGTGTCCAGTGGAATTACCAAGTAGACGATACCTTAGCTCCTTCCCAAGGAGCTCAGCTGAGGTGAAATCAGAGCAAAACAGGACTAGAACAAATTTTATTTCTGCACCAAAATTTCTCAGGCACATAGCTAAACTAGACTTTCCTTGAGCTGGGACCATGTCCCCAGCTATGCTGGGTCTGGCAGGGGCCGTGGCTCTCCAGTCCCCATCCTGTGTGGTGTTTGTTTTCTCTCCCATCTCTCAGTTGATCCTCTAACAGGACTATTAATCTAATGGGTGCTAATAGCAAAATTGTTCCCCATCTCCTCTGAACCCTGTATTTTTGTAGACTCCACCAAATCAAATGCAGCCAGAGGCCAGAGAGTGCAGTAGATGAGTTGCCTGTCATTCGCTCATCCAGTCTTTCCTGAGTCCTGGAAAAACAAGTATTTTTGTGGTCCTTGTCCTATGTACAGGATGAGAATGCCAGGAACAGGGAGGGGGAAAGCGTGCCCCCTGATCTTGTGGGTCTTTGCTACATCTGTCACTGCTGCTTATTCAGAGGCTCTGCTGTCATTTGTCAACCATTCAGGTGGCCTCTCCTGGTGAGATCCTCTGGGTTCAGTTCTGCTGACTCCCGCAATAGGAATTCCAGGCTTGCCAGCAGCATGGCCGATGGCAGGAGGGTGCTTTTGCACAATGGTGTGTGTTGGGCAGGGGGCTTCTCCATCCAGAAATCACTCCAGTAGATGGGTGACTAGCGAGCTTAATAGGTTTATTGGAAAAGACCGCCTCCCTCCACCCAGTTCTTAACTCTCTTTGGAAGAGAGTTATTTTTTTTTTTCTTTAGCTCTTTCAGTTGAAAAAAACTCAGAGTATTTCTTCAGTAGCCACGCATCGTTACTGGGTAGCAAATCATTACCTACAGGTTGCTAAATGTGAGTGCATTTGTACGTACTAAATTGTAAGCCTAAGTCTATGCACACATACATGTAGACACACATTGCCATCCCCAAATCCTTTGTGAGGAGCTAGATGGAATCTAGATGGAGGCGTGTGATATGAAAATGTATCAGCAGTATAATTTCAAGAAGGTATAAACCTGACTCATATATATATATATAGGATGAACGTGTGTCAAACATTAACAACAGGGATAATAATCACACCCATTTCATATGGATGTGAGAAAAATCACGCTATAAAATGTGTATGAGGCACCTAATAAAATGCCAGGCCATGGTAGGTGCTCAGCAGAAGGTTGCTGTTACTATAATAAGTAAGATAGGTCTACGTGAATGTACCCGAGGGGCTGGGGCCCTGTCCTCTCCTGTGGCATGCCTCTGACCTTATTGTAAAGATGATGTCTTCCAAACTTTGATACCAGTTAAGTCCAGAAATCTGAGCCGAGTTGTGGTTTCTCCCATGATCTAGATAAGGAGAGAATCTGGAGAATTTTCCTTCATTTTTCAACCAGTTGCCCCACCCTAGGGCCTCCTGAGCTAAGCCCTTCATCAAACACAAATGAAATCCATTTTCTTTGTGCAGTCAGCGTGTCTGCACAGCTGTGAGTCAGCATCCTGTTCCAAACGGCTGTTGGTTCCTTGCCATGAACAATAAAGACACACATTTTCCGTGGAATGCCAGACTGGAGCTGACTGGGGTTTCTACCCACAGAGAGGGGCAGGAAACTCCAAGAGGCACATTTTGTGGTTTTGGATTCAAGTTGTCATTTTAGAACTGCAAGTCTCCTTTATGTTTGAAATATGTGGAAGATGACTAAAGACGCCCCGGACCCCAAAGTTTGCTGCCTGAGCCCTGCTGTCAGCAGTGCCTCCCCATAGCACTAACTTTGCAGAGTGATTGGTTCAGGTCTCCTGGCACTTACAACAGTGACTGACCTGAGTATCCCCCCAACTGGAGTGTCGAAAACAGTTAGCTGATTGGATTAGCTGGCTGTTTTCATTCAAGGAATAAAGGTTTAAAAACCTCTTTGTTCCGGGCTGGAGCGGTGGCTCAGCGCATGTGCAAATACACGGATTCAAACCCCAGCACCCACGAACACAACTAAGTGTCAGAGCAATGAAAGCCATATGAAAAACTCAATAAAAATTGATTCTCTTTGTCTCTCTCTCTCGCTCTCTCACTGTCCTTCTCTCTTTAAAAAAAACAAAACACAGAAAACCTCTTTGTTCTATTTCCCATCAAATGAGTCCATTTGTATTTGGCTCATGACCAATATTGCAAAACCTGAGCTTCTATTAGTTTTGAAAACAAAACCCAAAAAGTCTGCCTGAATCACAGAATCTACTATGTTCCCGTCCACCGTCTGTGGGATCCCCACACACACTGCTGTTCCCCAGTGCCAGCCCTTAGAGGCCTTTGATCAGCCATATCAAACACAGAGGAACGGGATGGAAAAGGAAGGTTGGGTTTGTTTCTTCTTCAAGCTTTGATCCCATCCACCCGGTTTCTTTTAGACCCTAGATCCTTCTGTCCAGCAAACCCTTTTCCTAAGCACTGGAAAATGAGAAGTCAGAAGGTACAAGTCCGGAGGGACAGGGCCTCTTCTCACGGGTGTCTGCCACAGTGTTCATTGTAGAGCCGTCCAGTGCTCAGGGACCAGCTGGGTCTGCTGCTGAATGTGCTGGAAAACAACTGAGAGTTCCAGCCACATCCTGACAGCAGTGAGGAGTGATCGTTTGACCCTTGGAGGGTCAATCTGTACCGAACTGTTTTCCACAGGAATAAACCGCCTCACCCATTAGGACAGCAGGTCGAGGGGAAGCAGTGACATCCTAAAGATAAGCCAGTTGGGTCCCACTGGCAGATACATGTTTTCTGGTGTTTCAGTGTAGGTCCTGCTTTCAGTGGCTTTGACTAGGCGTTTGATTCTGGGATCTCTGAATTGTTCCTCTTTCCAGTTCAATTTGAAAGGTGCAGACAAGGATTTGGGAGAAATAGCTGATGTGGCTGAAGTTTTGGGGGTGTATGGGAGGAAACCTCCACTTGCAGAAACTCCATTGAGTTTCTTTGTGGTTACTGGTGTCAGCAAGGGTGTGATGCACCTGATGGTCCCGGCGCTTTGGATCCTGCATCTCAGCGGCTGTTTGCTTGGTAAATAATTTAGGTGAAATGCATTTGGATGCCTTCAGTCTATAGTTGGTACCGTCTCCTAGGTGAGGTTCAGGTTAATCCCCACGGCTCTTTACAGGGATTTCCAATAATTAGATTGAGTTCCAACTCTGCTGGATGGACACTTAGCTGCGGTAGAAAGGCAAAAAGCTGTTTTACCCAGAGCAGAAGACTGCACAGCTATTTATGAACACAACTCTTTTTAGGTATTATTCTTACCTGGGTTGTTTGGACAAAGGTAAGCAATGATGGAAAGCCCTAAAACTGTAGTCTGCCCTGAACCTTAGAGAAGCCGCTGCGGGAAGTGAAGTGAGTCTTGTCCACAGGCAGATTTCCAAGGACCTTCCCACTCCCCACTGTGTTTGTCCATCCATCAGTGATTCTCAGATAAAGGGTTAACTGGGTGTGTTGAAATGCTCTCCTGGGGTCCTAAGTCCAAGACCTTAATAAGCAGAGCTCAGATGGGACCCAGGGGACTGTGTTTTAAATAATTGCTCCTAGGAATTTCAGTAGTGGCCAGCCAGAGACCACATTCAGACAAACTTACACTTTGCTTTCGTTTCTGAAAGAATAACTTTTTGTGGGTCAGTGTTCTATGTTTAGGTCAGTGGCTGGTAAGTTGATTTCAGGAAATATTAGAATTGAGGTTAGAAAACAGAATTGTATCTTATTGTGATTCTTCAGCATTTTCAGATATGGGTAACAAAGTTAAGCATAAGGCAAAAATACATTAATAAGGGGGGAGTTAGAGTGCACGTGTAGGCTGGTGGGTGTGCACACCGCTAGTGCAGTACAAGTCTACTGAAGTGGCCTCATGGCCAGGTGCAGTGGCGCATGCCTGTAATCCCAGAGATTCAGGGTGAGGCAAGAGGATTGCAAGTTTGAGGGCGAGCCTTAGCAACTTAGCAAGACCCTCAGTAATTGAGTGAGACCTTACTTTAAAAGAAAAAAAAAAAAAGGCCTGGAGCGGTGGCTCAGTGGTAGAGAGTGCTTGCCTAGCTTCGAACCTTAGCACCATATACACATCCAAGTGTCAGACAAGCAGACCAGGCGAAAAAATAATGGAATTGGTGTTTTCTCCCCCTCCTCTATCTCTTCCCTCTCTTTAAAAAAGGAAGGAAGGAAGAATAAACAGGAAGGATTGGGGATATAGCTCAGTGGTAAAGTTCCCCTAGGTTTAATCCTCAGTACCAAATGAGTGAGTGAGTAAATAAATAAATAATGAAGTAGCCTCATAACTTTAATGAGTTTCTGATTAAGTCTTCCCTGCCCATACCTAATCAAAACTAAATATAAATTTAGTCTTGATTCTGGAGGTCATTGTTCATTCCCCTTCACTTGTGTGAGTATAGACACTGAGACTCACGGGGACAGGTGTTTACACAGGTAACAGATGCAGAGCTGGGTCTCTGAATTACTCCTCTATACATAGAAAGAGAAACAGCCACATCTACTTGGTGGTTGTGAGGATTAAGTTAGACAGCATGTGTTAGGATGTTTAGAGACCAAAGGGAATTACATAGATAAAATACTTGTTACTATGCATACCGTGTTTTATTCTAACTGAAGTATTTTGAACCCTAGTAGGAATCCCTTGAAGTGAAATTGTTGATTCTAGATCAGTAGCTGCATATCATTCACTGTTTACTTAAAAAAAGCTTTTTGCAGACATTACAGTGATTTTAGACAGTACAGATAATCATCCCACCCTTCGGTTTATCACTTCAAATTTTGATATAGGGGCTTATAGATATTTTCTTATACATGCACATAAATTTTACAAAAATCAGATTATACTGCTTTGCAACCCGTTTTTTTAAATTTACTTAGTATATGGTGTATATTTTTCCATATCAGTTAATATTTCTATGTCATCATCTTAAATGACTACATAGTATTCCATTATGTGGACAAAAGAACATTTAATCAGTCTCCTTTTGGACATAGGGGTTTCTCCCCTTTATTTTCTGATGTTCTATACAAGGCTGAAATAAGCATCTTTGAAGCTGGCTCTCATATACAACGATTAGGTTTCTGTTTATTTTGCTACTCTAAAAATCAGAACTAAAGTTATAGATGCTTCAGTTAAGATAGATAACATATTGCTGTGAACTCACTTTGAAATGAGTATAAATTAGATTTAATTTAGATTAAAACACTGTTTTTAATAAAGTTATAAAATTGACTATTGAAATTGCCTATTGTAGATTAAAAGCAGTGGAACATTTACTTTTAAGTGTTATTTTTCTACCCACAAATACTAACTTTGTGCTTTTTGATCTAGTACACTCAAGAGGTAAAGATTCCCCCTCTATGGGTCTGTTCATTGCTTTTTCCTTAAAACATTACAATTCTAGCCTGTGTCTTCAGGGCTCCTCTGGTTCCTCTGGGCTGAGCCATTTGTAGTTTGCCAGTGACCTTGTGTGCTTAGCGGCTCTGCTCTGTCGACCCAGAATTACCTATCGAGTTATGACAGAGACTTTCCTTTTATTAAACAAAGTTCATAATCAGTCAGGAGAGAGACCTTCCACATTCTGATTCCTTAAAATCATGCTTTCTTAAGTTAAATGGCATGTTAGGAGTATTTCCGATATAAAATTGGAAACTTTCAGATACCAGAAGGCATTGCTTATCTTTGTAAATACACATGTTCCAATTAAAATAGGTACTAAAATATTTTGGTGGCACTTCAAAACTCCCAATTTAGATTTAATTTAGATTAAAACACTTAGTCTTTTTAATAAAGTTATAAAATTGATTATTAAAATTGCTTATTGTAGATTAAAAGCAGTGAAACGTTTATTTTCCTTACAAAATAATTTAGTCTTCGATAAGTCTATTAATCAATTATGCTATTAAAATACAACTGCCATATTAAACCTGACTCATTTGTCATGACAATTTCTATAATTGTAGAAATTATACCTAGCTGCTTATATAGTCATAATCCTGCAATAAATATAAATAATTGCCTCTATTAATTCATTTTTGCAGTTACTGTCTATTCAATCCCGTTACACAGCAGTTTGGTGACCTTCATTTAAAAGCCTCCTAAATCTTCGTTGTTCCATTTGACTGCCAAAGCTCCACGAATGCTCCTCCTATTGTTGATTTCAGAAACCAATTTAGGAATAAAATAGTTTTTAAAGGCAAATATTTAAAAGGTCCGTTTAGGCTTGAGGTTGAGGCTTTTGGGGGGGATCAAAGGAAAGAGGGTGTACACGTTGGGTAGGGTGTACGTGTTCGGTGGAATGTACTGACAAAAGAGAGAAAGCTAGTCTCGATGCCCTAGTATTTCAGTTTATAAAGCTTTGCGTAAGAACTTCTGTCTAAGCCCAAAGTACCAGAACGTGCGGCTAACTGTGCGCAACTTGCATTTCCGCAGGTGTGGACGAGGTCACCATTGTGAACATCTTGACTAACCGCAGCAATGCACAGAGGCAGGACATTGCCTTCGCCTACCAGAGAAGGACCAAAAAGGTATGGGCAATTTCAGGGATGGAGGGCATGGCTTGTGAATTTAAGTTCCTTAGACAATGTTTTTTCTTTCCGTGGATCATGGCTTTCACCAGCAAGAGCCTTCGGGAGCCCTTGTACATCCAAGGTTTCCCTCTCACGTCCCTGTATGAGCTACTACTCTAGTACACATGGGAGCTCACACATGACAACACCCTCTATTCCAAGACTCTGCTATTCCATCCAGCATGTATGGAGGGAGCGGATCTGGGGATGGAAAGTCAGGAAGGAACAGAGGCTGACAACCACAATAATAATCGGTGCCGGTTTTTGAGTGCTTACTTTGTGCCGGGCGCTGTGCTCAGTTCTCTACATGCAGCAACTCGTTCCATCTTTAAGACTTCTGCTGGCTCCTAGATGATGTTTCTAATTTAATTTCAGCACTCTAGCCTCCGCAGAATATTGATCCTGATGCATGCCTCTCATCCTTAAAAGCACTTAAAAAAACTTCAGATTCTGAAGTTTTGCAACGAATGGCTTTAGTTGGTTGTGCGTTGGGTCTACCAGACTGTCTTCAACACACTCTCTCCACTGTTTAAAGAGCCTTTGTGTGCTTTTTCCTTTGCTTGTCCGCTAGTGGTTAAAGAGCAACCACTACTTGTTCATCCTTTATTTTGTTGCAGTGTTAGGAAATTTTATTTTTGAGGATGTGCTACTTTATTTTTAACTTCTTGCTATTAAAAGCTTTTGATTTATTCTTGGATGGTGCAGTAAGAGTGGCTTCCTGCAGCTCCCGTTTGACTTATGGCTCTCACTTATAGCTACAGAGGTGAGCTGGAAGGATTCTGGAAGAGAATTTCTGTTCTTGGGATTGACATGACCACCAGGGTCCTGGAAGTTGCAGGTCAAGGCCTCCTGTAGCTCCTTCCTTCTCCCTCTGAAACAGTTGGAAAGGACAGAAATAGGAAAGCAGCTGGCTTCTTTCATCTCATATGCATTACAATTCTTCTTCCACTAGATTTATATTAATCTTCTATGGTGAGGCATGGAGAGGAGTGTTTTATTTCTGCAGCTTCCCCAAAGAATTTATGAGCTAGCAGAGCCAAGTTTCTGTTGGAACAGAAGGTCCACCACTTTGGATAGTAGACAAATAATTGCTCATTCAGCTGTCACAGAGTAGGGTCTTGGAACACACTTGTGTATACACGTAGAGGTCTCAATCTTTTTTTAGTTTTTGGTGCTAGGGATTGAACCAAGGGTGCTTAACCACTAAGCACATCCCCAGCCCCCACCCCCCCCCCTTTTTTTTGAGACAGGATATCACTAAAGTTGCTTAGAGTCTAAGTTACTGAGGCTGGCCTTGAACCTTGTGATCCTCCTTCCTCAGCCTCTTGAGCTGCTGGGCTTACAGGCATGCACCATTGTACCTGGTGAGGCCCCAATCTTGATTTCAAATTAGAAAAATGGAGACTAAAGCTCTCACATATCCTGTTGGAAGGACAATATTACCAGAATTGTGGTGGGCTACTGCAACTACATAGGTTTTGTTATGTGCTGGGGACAGCTCATTTGGTTCTGCTGATTCTTGATGACCCTCACCTTAGGCCAGGGACAAGAATCTTTTACAGAAAGAGATAGCTTCTGAGGGAAATCCCAGAAGCAGAGCCATTTGAGTTGGAGGCTGCTCAGGTGTGAGCGTGAAGACCTGGGCACAGCTCGCAGACACGGAGAGGAGCTGGAGTGCAGAGAAGGCTCATTTTATGTTTCTTTCATGTTGAAGCAGATTCCAGGTGTGAGGGTTTTCTAGGGAATAGTTGTGTTTTATATATCATTTTTGGAATTTTTACTGAGTGCAAAGCCATGTGCTGAACATTATAAGAGACAGGAAGTTGATTGCCCATAAAGGGGTTCAGAATAAAGGTGGAAGAAGTAAGTAGGTGCCCAAAAGCTATCTGAGCAGAGGATAGGTAGTGGGGCTTGGGGAGAGTAGGCTAAGTTTGGAATCCCCTCCTCTCAAAGCTTGAAATTGGAAAGCTGGTGTTATCATTGGGATGTGCAGCTTTGGAAACCTCCTATGTCCTGTATTCTTATCATTTTGGGAAGCAGGAGAAAGGAGGTGGCAGAAGAGTTGTGCCCAGTGATTTCTCAGATCCGTGACAGTTCTAATATTCTAATATTTTTGACATCTGTGGATGATTTGAGAAGATAATCTCTGAAATGAGCTGCACATCACCTTCCAGAGCTGATGGGTACCTTCAGGGGCTAAACATCATCAATTTCAAGGGCACCGTTGGAAAGCAGGAGGGAAAGAAAGGGAGAGAAAAGGAAAATACTGAAAAGAAAGAGGAAAAGATTGCGGTGGTGGAGCTGAGCCATGGCCCAGTGTCCATGATTTATAGAATGTTTAATCCTCAAGGAAGAATCTTTGAAAACCATCTTGAATTCGGTGCCTCTGACCTCTGACTTAAAAATCATGTGTTCTATTCTATATATGTACCAAAGTTTTTGAATCCACTAATCAAGCGAGGGGCATCCGGGTTGGTTCCATAATCTAGCTATAGTAAATTGAGCTGCTATGAACATTGATGAAGCTGTATCTCTGTAATATGCTGATTCTAATTCTTTTTGGAAAATACCCAGGAATGGGATAAACTTTGGTGCATATATACGATGGAATACTACTCGGCTATCAGAGAAAATGATATTATGGCATTTGCAGCCAAATGGATGGGGATGGAAAAAATTATGCTAAGTGAAACATCCCAAACTCAGAGACTCAATGTCCGAATATTTTCTCTCATTTGTGGAAGCTAGAATACAAGTGGAAACAGTATGATAGATGGCTAAGCTAATGATAACTTCAACATGTGTGAATTTTTACACAGATGGAACCTTGTCTAGGATACCTGAAGATATAGGGAGGGGGGCAAGGAGTGGGAGGGAATAGGGAGCATATCAGGAAGACTGGAGGGAGGGAGTATGGGGGAATCAACTCAGAGGGAAACCTCCAACCTCCATGAGAAGTCCATTTAACACAGGGGTTTAATGTGGAGAAACAGAACCTTTGGGAACTCAAGGAGTAAACCATTGAATGGTATCAGCCTTGTCTTGCTATACATTTGTTCCTGGTTGTTTGGTAATGATTCCCCCTTAATTGTAAGTCCATATTCAACAAATAAAAAAAGAAAAAAAATGAGAAAAAAAAATCATGTGTTCTCAGCGACACACGATTACGAAATAACACGCAGCAGGCAAATCAAGAGGGCCTGGGGTGTTATTTCCCCATCACCTCCATCGACACCATCCTGATTCGATATGGACAAATTGGTGTTCCCTCAGTATCAGATGAAGTCTGATACAGGGAAGCGTCCTAACCCCACTGCCGCCTTGGGGCGCCTGTGATTCCTTCTGGAGGTTTGGAGGCACCACCCCTGGAGGCAGGACCTAAGCCTGTCCACTCCCACCAGTTCCTTCTTGGCAGAGGGCACACAAGAACCAGCCTTGTTGTCCACAGGGTGTTATCACCCTAAAGTGTATGATGGCACCTTTGCGCTCAGAGCTCTTCTCTTTATATATTTTTATATATTTTGTGTTTTTATCATAATCATGAACTCATTAAACATACACATTAACTGGCTTCTCTGTGACATTTATAAACATGCATATACCCCTAACGCCCTCTCTTACCCTCCCGTCTCACTCTTGGAGCTTTCTGAGGAATTTCATGAGACTCCAGTTTCCTTTTCGTGATTAGAGGAGAAGGCAAAATTAGCTTGGGTTTTAGTGGGTTTAGTTTCCACAAAACCTGATAGTTAGGGTTTTGACATCTGGGTCTGATGAAAGCAATGCGGTGGTAGGAAGTCAACCCAAGATCTCAGAGTGGTCAACAGCTCATGACCTGCTTCACAAACAGTCCTCCTACTTTTGTTTTACTTGCCAGTTTTAAAGTGAGTATTGATTACCAACCACGTTTGCTATGTGATTGCTGTTTTTCTGAAGGAACTTGCATCAGCACTGAAGTCAGCCTTATCTGGCCACCTGGAGACGGTGATTTTGGGTCTATTGAAGACACCTGCTCAGTATGATGCTTCCGAGCTGAAAGCTTCCATGAAGGTAAACACGTGTGAGATGTCATCTCTGTCAAATCTGCCATTAATATTTGTGAATTACAGCTATTTGAGTGTAATTAGGTGATTTTCAGTTTTGTTGAATTCTCATTTGGAATCTTTATTTTTTTAAAAAAATGAACTGAAGCTATAAGTTTCAGGATTTGTACCAAAAATATTTCATTTACTTTTTTTAAGACTGCAAAGAAATTTCATGATGCTGAGAAGTCAGTTACCAGCTGCTACTACTCGGCACCTGGGCGATTGCAATACCATTTGGGAAAACTACTTCCTTGATTACACTTCCTCCTTAAGAAAGATGTGTTGTGATATTAGTGAGAAAGAGAAACTCAGCTTTTGTTAAGCAGAGCTTGCAAATTCTGCCCATGCACTCATGGGCATCTCTTCCTCTGGCCTTCTTTCTATCTAATCCCATTGTTTGTTTCAAATTCCTGCAAAATCAGAACAGCACAGTGCACAGGAGAGCTGATTCCAGATTGTGAATGGTATTTGTGTTTAAAGTCTTGCCAGCAATGTTATCTCTTAGGATTTTATTTTTCGAAAGACATTTCGAACTTGGAATATTAGGTAAATTAGCAAAAATTCTAAGTTGTAACCCTTCTGAATTTTGTGTGTCCCTGAAGTACCAAATATTATTTAAATGTAACAGATGCATAAATGTTTGTTACAGCAAAGGACAGGGACCCTTTTCAGTGCGTGCTTGCCAACACGTTGAGTAATCTGATGTTGCCCCCTGCTGGTAAAACTGGGTAAAGCCTCTGCAGTAGGGCACTTTATTTCTGATTTTTTTTTTTTTCTGAGTGTGTTTTCTGTGGGGCCACTGTTCTGAATTATGAACAGACCAAGCTAATGTCACAGTTCAGTTGTCATCCTTTCCCCAGAGAGCACCTCAAGAGTGAGCCTACTTCACACAGAGAGCATTTCCAAGGCCCCTGGACTTCGTAGCTCAGGGCTTCTTTAAGATGTGTTGTTACATCTTTTTCTTCCTTCAGTTCTCCATGAAGCTTAGCTCAAGCTATGCTCAGTTTATTTAAGTGGGCTTGCTCTGAGTTTTCTCAGCTGTGTGTTCTTCAGGGAAGGTGTAATTAAGAATGATAGCATGTCAGCAGTGTCTAATGACACAGCTTGATATGAGCACCCCCACACACAGTCCTTTGGACCCATGTGAGGACAGCATCCCCAAGGTTTCTTCTGAGCATCAACACTCAGATCAGTTTATCTGATTTTCATCAAAAATTCATTTAGCTGTGATTCATGGGATTTTACTGGTGTCTATTACTAGGTATTAGTGACTTGAAACAGACTGAGCTGTCAGTCACTGTGACAGTCTATGTAATCGGACCCAACAAAAGGTGTTTTAACTGCTAAATCTTTTACCTTGTGTCAGTTCTTCCATTAGGTATCATAGGTTGAACACTTCTGAAATCCATAAAGCTTGAAGTGACATTAACTGAACTGTGCTTAAAAAAAATGTCTGTTTGACTTCTGGCGATACCAGTGGCAGTATCTGCCATATGTTACAGGAGAAGTTGTCCTCGTGATAGGAATTATGGGCAATCTGGGGAAAGCTGGGGCCAAGTTCTGGAAATTGCCAAGGTCACCTTCAAATGTAGAGATCAAAACACTATGAAAATTCTCAGATATTAACACTGGCATATCATTACTTGGCTGTCTTTCCTTTCTATAGTGTCAGGGTACCCTATTTCTTCCAACACATGGGTTCCTTTTAGACTATATTTCAGTGATCCCTGGGATTCAAAAACTGTCCCTCCCTATAACACTCAAAGACTCTCAGTAGTCATTTCACAGTATCTGTGTAGAATGAGGTGTGGACCTTTTGCTAACAAGGGAAGAATTCTTTGCTGGTGGAACCCCTACAAATCATTATAAAAGCCTTGGAAGAAGAGCCATTGGCTCAAAGATTAGATTAAGAATAAAATTCAAAATTAACCATTCACCTGAGGCTTAGCTTAGATTATACAAACTACTTTTTCAAGGGCATATAAACCCTAATAAGTTTAATTAATAGCTGACATATTTTTCATGTGGATAAGGAAGTTTTTTATTGTATTAACACCTTATAATTGATTTACATTTTAAACAGTTGTAATTCTACTTAGTTCAAAGTGATATTTCCATATTCGGAGAGACAAGTATTAGAGAATTCTGATTATTAAATCTTGACTTTGATCATGAAGCCAGCTTTGAAATACATGTTTCACTGAGTCCTTTCAAGCTATCTGGCACACTCAAAAGTGTATATATTAAATTTGAATACATCACTCATCAAATTCTTATTCCTTAATAAAGTGTTGATGTCTAGGTTTATTTAGTGCTTCAGTATTTCCTTTTGCTTCTCTAAAATGCCTGAAGAGTGCATGATAATCAAGCAAAAATGGAAGTACAAGAATGAAATTTTTAACATTAACCCAATTTTACATTTCAAAGAAGAGAAGCTAAAAATTTTATCTAAACTGTGCCTTTCTCTGGTCAGAAGACTTATTCTAATCTACCAGTGCTGTCTACAAATGACAACATAAAATTTCTATATTCCTTTATTTTAGATTAGTGAGAAGGGTTGTTTAATGAAAATGATTATTTCCCATTTATTAAAGTAGTGAGTGGTAATTCTAGAAATTAAAAAGTAAAGAAAACTAGGAAGGAGAAAGTGTTATTTTATCAACCCATCATGAAAAGGCAGCCACTTATAACATTTTGGTGTATTACATTGCTGTTTATTCCCACACACTTTTTTTTAATTTTTAACATAGTTGAGCTCAAACATGCCACTTATGCCATCCTGTGCTCTGGGAAAACATTTTCTAAGCAAATAGAAAAAATGCCATTATTTTGTTGAAGAGTGTAGTCCAGGTTGTTCTGGAGGCGTAGACAGGAGAATGCTAACAGACACACCCCATGTCTGAGCTGACCTGATGGAGACCCGAGGAGCAGGCCAGTGGAGGGGATGCTGCTGAAGTCTATGCTTTCTGCTTCACAGGGGCTGGGAACTGATGAGGACTCCCTCATCGAGATCATCTGCTCCAGAACCAACCAGGAGCTCCAGGAAATCAACAGAGTCTACAAGGAAAGTGAGTAGCCCTATTTCTGTGGGTCATCCTCTCAGCCCAGCCTCTGTGACTCCCTCATGGCCACCTAGGTCAGTGTTAGGATGTCTGGACTGGGAATATGCAGCAGGAGCTGCCTTTTTGGCCTTCCAGGTGAGGCTGGACATGGTCCAGGTCCCTCGCCTGCACCTTCTGTTGCCTGTGTTTTGGCGATTCCATTCTACTAGAACTTTTGCAAAAGGAGAGATAGGAAGGAAAGGAAAGGAAACAACATTTATTTCTAAAAAGATCTGGTGGGGAGAAGAAGAAAGAGCATACATGGATTCCATGTATTGGCTGCTGTCCATTCTCTGCTCAAGCAGTTCCCAACTCTGGGCTATGGATGATTAAAGACTTAACTGCCAGAGACCCTCGAACCTGTGTGCACCACACAATCTAGGAGGCAGTGAGTGGAATCATATAGCTTATCTTGCTACTGTATTTCAGTATAGATATTATTTTGAATAATGAAGTCCATTCAAAAGTATTTTTTATTTTTTACTAGTTTTTGCCATAGTGCATTTTCTCAGTTCATGGATAATAAAGTACAATTGTGTGAGTGGGTGTGTCACCCTCCAATTTTGTTGTTGTTGTTTAAAACTAAGTATTCAAAATTCGTGACAGTTCATAATTCTCAATTATGAAGGTAAGAAACCAGTATTTTAACTATAAAAGAATTCCCTGATCAAAGTGAGCCCCAAGGACCCCTGAATTGATTTAGACCTCTTTATCCCTTGGCACAGGCAACTTTGGCTCTAACATCCTGGGGGCCAACATCATTCTTAAGAGTTTGCCCACAGTTTGGGGTTCAGGAATATGGGTGTCTCCTTGCTGACACAGCAGTTCCTGCCTTTTGATCCTTAGTCACTGCAGAGCTATGGGGTGGGCGGCTGGTTGGTTGCACAGGAAGGAAACCAAGTGTGTTATTTTCCAAGTGTACAAGACTGACCTGGAGAAGGACATTGTTTCGGACACATCTGGTGACTTCCGCAAGCTGATGGTTGCCCTTGCAAAGGTGGGTTTCTAAGTTTATTCCATTGGCTTTGCTTCCTCCCAAGGCAAGTCGCATGCCTTGTTTTAAACTTGAGAGCGAATGAACTAAATACTCTGCCTGCATCAGAAATCCCGCTGCCTTTCTGACAGCGGGTTTGGACTCTGGCTGCAGTTGTCATTTTTGGATAATGGGATTTCTTATCCTGAGAAACTGCATGGACAGCTGGACTTTGGGGACCATAGGAAAAAAAGGCAGCTCTCAAGTTCTGGTCTGGAATTATGTGCCAAGTCTCTACGTGTGGCTTAGGGAAGGTCACTTTGCCTCTAGCTGTGGGTACATAGGACTCACTGAAAAGTGGCTGTCCATTTCTTTCACTTTCCACTTCTTAATGAGAGCATTTGCCCAGGTGGCCTTTTGTCTGGGGTAGGCGTCTTTGTGGAACTGATTGCTAATGATAACCATTAATGTGGATGAAGGGTATTTCTCTGCAAATCTGAAGTTCTGGCTGGTGTTCCACTTACTGCCTGCAAGGGAAAGAAGGGCAGTTCTTTTTTCTGGGAATGCTGATGGTGAATGACTGACTAGTGCGCTGTGCCCTGAACACTCCCATCTCCACTACTACAGCAGCTCCCAGGCTCTCTTCATCTGCCACCACCCTGTGTAGCACCATCCCCAGCTCTGTCTGTAATCCACTCTCACCATTTTACTGCCCCAATCAAAGCCTGTTTTGATTGCATCAAATATGAACTCTCAACTGCCCTCACCCTGGTCCTCCCCCACTCCGTCCTCCTCTCTGGGTGCTCTCATACTAAGCTCTGCCAAGGCAGCACTTCAGTCACCTGTGAGCACGATCCACCGCTACCTGAGCTGTCCCTCTTGTCCAGAATGGTATCCCACCTCCTCTTACGAATCGTTCAGAGTTCAACTCCAGCCACACCCCATTATTTGCAGACCTGCTGACTCGCTGCCTGGAAGAATGCTCCCTTCTTTTGCATTCCATATCATCATATCATCGTAGTGCCCGAGGGTATCACGTTGTTTTACCTTTTGCTCCAAACTCATTTCTCCATCTGGATTGTAAGGTCTCTGAAGAAAAGAAATATATGCCTTCAGCTCTTCTTGAGGGGCAGGAAGGGGATCCTATAAAGTGCTCAGCCAGGCCGGGGTGCTGAGCGGGCCGAGGAGGGTGAGTGTAGCAGCCTCTTCACCACCCTCACTACCTCCTCGGTCTTGTCCAGACTCAAAGTGAAAAAAAAAATGTAAGCGGGTGTTTTCCCAGGAAACTAAAAACGTGACGTACATGAGCTTGGGAGAAAACATTTTCACTTTTAAAATACACAAAAAATATATTTAATGTTCTTATTTTTCCCCCCGACTATAGGGTAGAAGAGCAGAGGATGGCTCTGTCATTGATTATGAACTCATCGATCAAGATGCCCGGGTGAGTACCAAATTTTGAATTTCTATTTTCTGATAAATCTTTGGAGGGTCTATAGTCAGCTATTTTCTATGTACAAATTATCTCCAAACGTAGTGACTTAAAACAAGTAGTTATTATCTCTCAGTTTCCGTGGGTCAGGATTTGGGGAGTGGCTTGGGTAGGTGGTTCTGGCTCAGAGTCTCTTGTGAAGTTGCAGAGGAAATGTTGGCCAGGGCTGTGGCACCAGAGGGCTTGCCTGGCTCAGGGGGGAATCTCTTTCCCTGATGACTATCCCATGTGACCATGTTCCCCTGGGCCTCTCTGCAAGGGTTGCTTGAGTGTCCTCAGGGCATGCAGCTAGCTGGCTTTTCCAGAATGAGTTACGCAAGAGCGAGAGTAAGAAGTGAGCTCTAGAGCCTTTATAACCCAGTCCTAGGAGTCACACAGTGTCCTGTCTGTCATGCTTTATTTATTAGAAGTGAGTTCCTGAGCCAGGCGAGTGGCGCACGCCTGTAATCCCAGGGGCTTGGGAGGCTGAGGCAGGAGGATCACAAGTTCAAAGCCAGCCTCAGTAACTTAGTGACACTTTGCCTTGAAATAAAAAATAAAAGGGTTTGGTGATGTGGCTCAGTGGGTAAGCATCTCTGGGTTCAGTCCCTGGAGCCAAAAAAGAAATGAGTTCCTGAGTCTAGCTAACAATCAATAGGTGGGGAATTCACTTCCTATAGGAAGGGAGGAACATGAAGGAATTTGTGGCCATGTTTTAAACCCACAACAGTCTGAGAATGTGAGTTTCCTCTTCACTTTCTGGGGGCACTGTGTATTGAGGTATTCCCTTATAATGCTGGTGTTCGCTGCCAGATCAGTTATTGACTCGCACACCCTCACGCAGGCTTGCTGTGTGAAAGCACCAGCTTCAGCAGGGTGGGATCTGGCTCTGCTCACCAACACAGCAAGTGGATGGGGAAGCAGATGCTGGCAAAGGTATGGCCAGGCATGGGAGACTTCTTGCTGTGGTGGGCAGCAGAAGAGAGCAGCAGAGTTCTGTCCGTGTTTTCTGGCTGAAAAGAACTTGGCCATAATCACTGAGAACTGTTTGTGAAGCTGATGTAGATTGCTCTGAACTATATGCTTTATCTAAAGGGTCAGCAGTTATCTGAAAGCGTGCCATAAAAGTTGCAGAAAACATTAAATTCATGTTAGTTTTAGAATTCAATATATTCTGCATGCATACTTAGCAAGAGGTGGAGAAAGGTTTTAAGTACAGTAATTAAAACTGGGTTTTGCAAATGATGCAGGATCACTGATTGAACAGCTCTCCTTGTAGGAGTCTTTCTTCCTCTGGACCTGCCACTCTTAGCTTTACTTACAGCACTTATGTTTTTTAGAAACTGAAAAGTGAGATCAGACTGTCTCCTTTTCCAGCTCCATTATTTCCTGAGTTGCTGAGAAGCTTGGATGGGGCTACTTCTTTGTATGAGTAGAAGCTCTCAGTCCCTGTTTATATGAAAAGTGCTTAGTCTTTCCCTTCATGTTCAGGAAAGAGAGGTGCACAGCACATGAACGTAGTCTCATTGTATATCTGTCTGTGCCTAATGAAGATGGCCTATGATTAAGACTTTTGACCTGAATAGTACATTTTTTTGGCCAAGTGTACAAAGCTTTCTCGTTTGGCATTTTGAGTATGTAGCTCCTTGTATATTTTTTCATGACATTTCTTATGACCTTTTTTGGATCATGTAGTGAGCTTTTTCTTTTTCACTATGCCTATAGGATCTCTATGATGCTGGAGTGAAGAGGAAAGGAACTGATGTTCCCAAGTGGATCAGCATCATGACTGAGCGGAGTGTGTGCCATCTCCAGAAAGGTAGGTGCTATGCTGAGGAGGTCTTGTCGCCTCCAACTGGGCTGGCTGGTGTCCGTGCTGGGGCTCAGGTCTGCAAAACAAGACTTACTTTCTTCTTGGCGCTCCCACAGACACTCCAGTTTTCCTTCCCCAAATCCTTTTGCCATCCTCTGTCATTCTGGAAGCTTTCTCCCAAATGTTTTCCATATTTGGCACTTGGCTTTTTTTCCCTTTCTTCTTGGAGGACCGTTTTATCTTGCCATATTTGTTGAAATAGAGGGAGAGTATGGCTGGCAGCCTTGTTTTGTTTCTCCAGGCTTCCAGGTGGAAACGGGTAAGCTCAGGGGAGATGGGAATGCTACAGTGTGTGGCCGGGACACTGCCATTTGGGACAGGTGGAGGACACACGGTGCAATGTTAGCTCTGGTCCACCATGGCAACCTGTAATAGCCTAAGGCACCACCTGTGACCGTCTCATTCTTCTTTCATCGTGATGCATAGCTGTGTGGGTGATCGTTGCAGTTTGACATGAAGATGATTTGTTGCTTTTCCTTAGTATTTGAGAGGTACAAGAGCTACAGCCCTTACGACATGTTGGAGAGCATCAAGAAAGAGGTCAAAGGAGACTTGGAAAATGCTTTCCTGAACCTGGGTAAGCACTCAGCCCATTCATCCCTAGTGGGCATCAGCTTTCAGTGGTCAGCATGGAGTCAGAAGGAACGGATGGTGTGTCTGGAGAGTGGGGCTTCTGTGCATGATTTGAATAGCTTTGTAGTGTTGACTCTAGAAGCGTGAGGATATAAAACTGAAGAAGGCTTAAACTGGTAGAACAGAGAGTTGCCAGGGAGGAATAAGACAAGAAAAGGGAGGGTCGTGGTTGAGAAACTCACGTGTGCACTTGGGTCTCTGCCGCCCTCAGAATGCCCTGGTTGAACCACAGCGGGGCTTAGTATTTCAAAGGATTCCTGTTTCCCTTAGCCTTTGGCATCCTTCAGCCCACATCTGTTGCATCTGGTCATTTCTTCATGCCATGACCCCAGGGGACCATTTCCTGCTGGTGCGGGAGGGTTGAGCTGCACCCCAACAGCCTTTCTTCTCTCCCCAGTTCAGTGCATCCAGAACAAGCCTCTATATTTTGCTGATCGGCTGTACGACTCCATGAAGGTAAGGGCGACTGGCCAAGAGGTCTGTGTTCCCACACTAGCCTCTTATGTTGTTCCTTAAATAAAGTCCCCTTGACTAGTGGATGGAGGGAGGGACCCCAGGGTCTGGATGCAGGAGCACACTAGTCAGCAGTTATGTTTAACAGGTGAGAAAAGCACAAATCCATCTCCCAACTGGTTGAACAGGGAGAAAATAAGTGCCCCTGAGGCAGGAAGTGCTAGTTGGCGGCGGCGTCTGATTCCTGCCGGGGTTGTTCAGTGATCTCCTCCTGTTTCCCCAGAGGAAAGACAGGCGAGGATGGGCGGAGTAGCAAACACCACCTATACAGTAGCCGTGTGCGCCTAACTTCCCCTTCAGTCTCCTGAAGGCTTATGCATTATTCTTTAAAGATGAGGGGCATAGAGCCCAGAGAGCCTCAGCCTGCTTGAAGCTACACAGCAGGTCAGCATCTGCATCGCTGGGACTCCAAAGCCAGCCCTGCAACCTCCCCCAAATAAACCATGGCCTTCATTGCTCCAACACTCCCTTGTGTACGTTGGTGCTGGGGTTTGAACCTGTGTTCTCATGCATGCCAGGCAAGCATCATAACCACTGTGCCACCGCTCCAGCCCTCGTCATTTATCTTGAGGGAATAGTTTCATGATTGTTTTCAATCTCTCAAGAGCAGCATCAAGAAGCAAGAATGTGCCAGAAAACATATTAGGAGATTGTTAAGTGATAACACTGTCAGGGGATTGAACTTGAAATTTCAACTTCACTTTCAGGGCAAAGGGACTCGTGATAAGGTCCTGATTAGAATCATGGTCTCCCGCAGTGAAGTGGACATGTTGAAAATTAGGTCTGAATTCAAGAGGAAGTATGGCAAGTCCCTGTACTACTACATCCAGGTAAGGCCCATGGTATTAGGTTGGCCCTGCCTGGTCATCCACAGGTCCCAAGGTCCCCAGGCAGGTAGTCAGTCAGAAGAATAGCACAATGTGATTTTTCTGTTTTCTAAGTCTCCAGGGGGAGGAGATGTTGATCACCAAGTATCAGGAGTTTATTTTGAAAGCACCCTTTATGATTTGTCCTGATTCTGTAGAAGCAGACCAGTATTTTAGATTTCCCATATCTGTTACTCTACAATGGTGATTGGTGTTCATGATGATGATCCTATAAGAGTTGGTGACATCCTGAAGAACTTTGAAAACCAATTAAATATTATATTCTGTTTTACTTCTATTTTCTTGAAAACTTCTCAGAAAACCCTGACCTCATTTAGTTGCTCAGAACTCCCATCTCCTCAATCAGTTTAGTTTCTGTTCATTTTGGAGTGATGGGACATTGGTGTAAAAGGAACGGTTGCATTCACAGTGGGGGCACAGGGCATAGTTCAGACAAGTTTTGCAAGTCCGTTTTCTAGAAGATTCTGAAATTTCCAAAGACACGCGTGTGGTTACTGAGGACACACTTTGAGCGGGTTTGGTGGAGTCAGGCTTCTTAGGGTGCATGTTCAAAGTTGAGGCACCAGTTAGACTTGGTGTTTCCTCACCTCACCAGCACATTTCCATGTGACTGAAGAGCCAACGTCACAGCAATGAGGCAGGAAGGTGCCTGGTTGTTTTAGTTAGCTCTTTTATTGCTGTGACCCAAAGACCTGACAAGAACAATTTTAGGAGGAAAAGTTTATTTTAGGGCTCATGGTTTTCAGAGGTCTCAGTTCATAGAAGGCTGGCTCCATTCCTCTGGGCTCTCATGGTGGAAGGCATGGCTCCAGGGAGCAGAGAGAGAAGCTCCACACTAGATACAATATGTATACCCCAAAAGCTCGCCCCCAGTGACTCACCTCCTCCAGCCACACCCTACCAGCCTACAGTTACCAGGTTAAGGCTCTTATAATCCAGTCATGTCACCTCAGCCTTCCTGAACTGGCACATAGCTTTTGGGGGACACCTGATATTCAAACCATAACAAGGGCCCTCTGTGGAAGGTTGGGGACATGGGAGGCAAGGGGAGCTATTGGCAGGACCTTACTGCAGGAAGAGCAGCTGGAAACTCTGCTCTCCACCTTTGCAATGGCACAATGACTTGAAAGTCTCCAAGCAATTTTTCCCACCATGCTCCTCAAGGGCCTGATGGAGCTGTGGCCCGCTAGTGTCTGCGTGCAGGAAGGACCTGCAGAAACGTCCCCCTCTGTCACGAGAGAGGCTCTGCTGTGCTCTAAGCCTGCTTGCAGGTTCCTGTGCAGCTGGTCTTTTTCCTAATGCAACATTTCTCTCTCCTGTAGCAAGACACCAAGGGCGACTACCAGAAGGCACTGCTGTACCTGTGTGGTGGAGACGACTGAGCATGGCAGGGGAACAACCAGAAAAGGTGCCCCCTGCGTTCCCACCTAACGTCCTAGAAGATCCGCTTGCTACTAACAGACCCCTGTCTCCTCCCTGTGAAGATAATGTTAGCCTCGGCCCCAAACTTTATTTTAGTTGTCTAAGCGCTGCCTGGCTTTTCCATCCATTTTGTCCTTTAAGCCAAAGAAATGAACATTCCAAGGAGTTGGAAGTGAAATCTATGATGTGAAACACTTTGCCTCTTGTGTATTGTGTCGTGAATAAACTGAGTTTTTACTTTAAAAATGAAAACTTTGTTGGCCTTGCTTTCCATTTAATGATTTAAAAAAACAAAAACAAAAACATGCATAGGACTGTCTTGTTCAATGGGCGAGGCTATCCCTAAAGGAAGAAGGCTCTGGAACTGAGCTGACCGATACAGAAGACGCTATCCGGATGTGGCTCTTTAAGTGTAATTGAATTTAAATCATTCAAAGTTAAAATTTCAGTTCTTCCTTCACACCATCCACATTTCAAATGCTTAGTATCCACTTGCGGTGGGCAGCTAGTGTATTAGTGACTGTGGAGAGCATTTCCCTTCTAGAAGAAGGTTCTCTAGGGAAGCACTACATGCCCAGGGGATGGGAGGATGGGTAGCGGAAAAGTCCCAGAATGACTCCTCACCTGCCCTCTTTCTATAGATAAATTAGGTGAAAACCAGTATCTGTTGTGGCCTCAAGCTGGGGAGGCATATGGGGAGGTGGATTCTGTTTAGCAAATATTGTTAATATCTCTAGAAGTCAAAATAAGTAGCATCCTGCCCCCACCTCAATAACTCGGTGCCAGGGAGTCGGGCTACAGCATTCCTATAGAGGAGGATTAATGAGGGCTGGAAAGCAGAGAAAAGAAGCTAATGTCTCTGTGTGGGTGGTCTGGAAAAGATGATAGCGAGAAGGAAACATTTCAGCTATGCTCTAAAATTTCAGATGAAGGTGCTGGAGCCGTGGCTCAGTGATTGCGGTGCTTGCCTGGCATGCACAAGGACACGAGTTCAAACCCCAGCACCCACGTACGCAGCGAAGTGTCAGAGCAATGAAAGCCACATGAAACACTAAATAAAATTGATTCTCCCTCTCACAGTCCCTCTCTCTTTAAAAAAAAAAGTTCAGATGAAGTTTTAGAGCAGGGAGGAAGCTCTCTGTGCAGATTCATAAGGTCCAGATAATGAATAATTGTCATTCATATGACTGGAACACCTTCCAAAAGGCACAGCGACCATACGGAGGGAAGACCGTGTGCACCTTGCCCCACTCTCCCAATCAGCCAGTGGCCTTTCTTAGAATTGGTGGTTGCGGTTTGTCCTTGTTCAAATAAATTCTGCACACTAAGCATGTATGTGTGTTTGTGTATCTCCCTATGTTCGTACGTGTGAAGATGCTCTTTGGAAGCTGCTAGCTCAGAACCCTGGGGACCACTTCTTATCTGAGTGCTTTCTTCAAGCAGAGGGTTGGGGGAAAAGGGGACATGGGTGACACCTCCCAAGTCCTTCTACTGTGTTTCCTCTTCATCAGAAGATGCTGTGTCTACCACTAAATCTCAGCACCTGGCTGAGTTAGAGCAAACTCAGTAGTCTGCAGGGACCAGGCAGGTAATGGATATAAATATGTGAAGTGGGCTGGATGGATGCCGTTTTGGTTAGCTTTTTCGTTGCTGTGACTAAAGAACCCAACAGTAACAATTTTAGGGGGCTGGAGCAGTGGCTCAGCAGTTTCTGTGCTTGCCTGGCATGCATAAGGATGCAGGTTCAAACCCCAGCACCACATACACAATGTAGTGCCAGAGCAACAAAAACCACATGAAAAACTAAATAGAATTGATTCTCTTTCTCTCTCTCTCTCCCTCTCAAAAAAAATTTTTTTTTGAGACGAAAAGTTTTTTGGGGACTCACAGTTTCAGAGGTCTTAGTCCATAGAAGACCAGCTCTATTCCTTGGGGCTTGAGGTTAGGCAGAGCATCACAGCAGAAGAGTGTGGCAGTGGGAAGTGGCTCAACCTATGGCTCCAGGAAGCAGAGAGAGACTTCACTCAGTACAAAATATATAAGGCACGCCCCAATGACCCACCTCCTCCAGCCACACCCTACTGGCCTATGGTTGGTTGCCAGTTAATTCCCATCAGGGGATCAACTCACTGATTGGACTAAGACTCATAACCCAATCATTTCTCCTTAGCCTTACTGCACTGTCACAGGTGAGATTCGGGGGGACACCTGGACACCGCATATGCAAACTATAACACACGGAGTGGGGAATGTAGTGAAGTGAAGGATGCTGCCACATTTAAGGCATCGCATCCAAATTCAATTAAAACAATGAGAGCAGCAACAGCATCGACCAAAACAATCTGTGAGCTGATTGGTTTGTTATTGTGACCCTTGGCAAATTTTAGATGGAAATTTGGATGGCGTATAGCACATAAAGTTCCTCTAAAGCCACTGAGATTTTCTTTTAAAACCAGGTTATGCAAACATAGGATGTTTTGTCGAATGTGACCTCTAGTGCCCAGGGGAATTGATGCCCCAGATCCCAAAATGTACTCTTCCTTGTGCTGGGGGCAGAGTTCAAGGAACTGCATGAGAAGAGGACCTTTCTGTTTAACCCTAAATTATCATGTTGAACTCAGAATTGATAGGGCTGGGAGCAGCTGTCAGGAGCAATGTTTCAGATTAGGAAGCAGCTAGGCTTTCTTTCTCCCAAAAAACATGTTTCAGGAGGCAAGGAAGAAGGCAAGGTAGTGCAGGAGCGTGAGAGGCTTTGCTGCCTGAGGCTGTGCCAATCTGGCCTCTGGTCTGGCTGGCCCAGACCCTCTGGCAGGTGTGAGGGAAAAATCCAAAGGGCAGGCTGGCACAGGAAAGGCCTGTTCCAAGCCTGCTGTCTCTCCTCCGTGTGGAGCCACGGCTGTCGAGTGTTTTCCAAAGGTGACAGTGGGCGCACATGGAAATTTGCTTTCATTTTCTTCTGGATTCCAGCCTGTCCTCTGTCAAGTTCTCCAAACCATTTCTTGAAGTAAAGACAACCATCTGGAGATCTGAATAGTCTCCCAAACAGTTTTACTTTGCAAAGAAAAGGGAATGGACACCAGGCAGGCTGTCACATTTTGTGAGCTGAAAATAATAAAAAGTTTGATTTTATTCTTTGGGGAATAAAAGGCAGTGGGTGTGCAAGCTGAGTGGACTGTGACACCGTGAACAAGAGCATGATCCCCGCCCCCCCCATGTGAGTAGTGGGGCTGGGCAGGGCTGTCACATTGCACAATTCAACATACTCTTCCCTTTCTCGTCTATGCATGGGTTATCTCCCCTGAAGTTGTAGAGTGCACAGCCTGAGCAGCCATACACGATGGCCCTATATTGGGAACCCCTGGCATGCATCAAATGGTTTGTTAGGTTTTTCCAGAGTTGGCTCCCAAATTAAAAAGTAAGAAGACAGATTTTACTTGGAAACTCATGGATGAACCCCTCAAGGTCCCCACCCATTTTACTAGGCTATGGGCAAATGACTGTATATGAATCTTCCCCCATAGGTGAAGCTCCCATGGTGTAAATTATTAGTAAAGATAGATAAGGCAGGGAAAACCAGGCTCACAAAGTAGCTACATTTAGCAAGAAAAATGATTTGAGGACAGAAATCTTTTAAATCAATTTTTAGTCTCTAAATGACTCCAATCTCCAGGCTTCTCCCTACGCTTTGACAAATGGTTTTGGCTCCTTATGCACATCAGTTTATTTGACCTCCTTTTTCCATCAACTACCAAAATGAAAACTCCACTGCAAGAGAGAGAGAGAGGGAGGGAGCAATTTTGAACATCCCTTAGCAATGAGGCAGAACATGCTATAGCCATCAAGTTCTAGTTGTTCATTCTATTTATTGAAAAAGGCCTGTAGCCTGATTTCTTTTATGCAAGTACATTTGAGCAAGCAAAGTTTATAGAGATGACTTATCTCATTACATTACTAGAGTGATTTGCTATCTCAGCATCTATAAGCAATTTTAACAGACATTTCTGGATGAAGAAAAGCTTTTGTAAATATATGCGAAAGACACGATTTCATCAAGCATTAAATTGGAGGTGCCCTGGAAAAATATTACATTTGTGCATTCAATTAGCTTGATTGTGGCTGAATTTTGTCCACTGAAGGCAGCATTTCTGCAGAAAAACAGAAGCATTCCCTATGTCAGCAGGTTTCCTGAAACAGAAAAGCACACTTTCCCCCTTTGCACATTCTCTTTTGCAATTCTGCTGTTCCCAGCTCTGTTCCTAATCAGGCCACTCTGTCCAGTTCCTCATAGTGGAGAGAGAAGGGACTTACAGAAATCCAAACCCAGCAATCCCAGTTTAAACAGCCTGCTTTCAGTTTGAAAGACAAGCTCTGGGCAAAACTGGAATGTGGTCCAGAAGGGACCTAAGTCCTCCAAATGTCCCTCCTGGTTTCTGAAGGGCCTCTCTCTCCTTGAGGGTCTGCAGGATGGTGTTTAGAACTATGGTGCAGCTGCTGGCCCACATAACTTCTCCAGAGGTAAGGGTACAGGATCCATGTTATCTACTATCCTGGAAAGAAAGCTTTGGTCTCCAGGAACTGGGTTAAAGGAGATAGTGATTCAGTAGAGACTGCTGGGGTGTAAGAAGAGCTGGACCCCTAAAGCCACAGTGAAGATGTGGGCCAAGTACAGTTGCACACCACTTAATGACAGAGGTAAATTTCAAGAATTACATCACTAGGAGTGTTTTTCAACTTCACAGAGCACACTTACACAAGCTAAGATGGCTATGATATCACTAGGTAATGTAATCTATGGGACCACCACTATAAATGTGGCCCATCACTGACTGAAATGTCATATTGGGTATGTGACTGTGTTTAGGATGATCAGATTGGAACTTTCCTAGCTAACCCACTGTAGCCCAAGGCTATTATATATTGTACTTTCAGGTAAGTTTCTAAAAGTCAATTATTAAATTCAAGAAATAATAAGGCTTTGGAACAGGAATAGACAAATGTTTGAAACAAGTTTTACATTAATATATCAGTGAGGTTACCATATTTCAGATTTTACCATGGTGTCTTAAGCATTAGCGAACCTTCTTGGTCTTAATGGGCAACCTGTGTCCCAACAGGTACGAATTCATACATGACCAGGAAGATTTGCAGGTGGTACTAGATTGAACCTAAAGGTGTGTTACCACTGAACTCCATTCCCAGCCCTTTTTATTTTTTATTTTGAAACCAAGGTCTAGGTTGACCTTGAACTTGCAATCTTCCTGCCTCAACCTCCCGGGTTGCTGGGATTACAGGCATGAACCACCATTCCCAGTTTAGGAAGATTTTTGAAGTCTTGAGAAATATTAGGCCTTAGTCATTTACTTATCTATTCATTGATTTATTCATCAACTCAATAGGCATACCTTCTGTGTACTGTTCTGTGTACAGAACTAAACACCGGGGATAAGGAGATAAGGGAGAGTAAGAACAAGGTAGCACTGACCACATGCAGCTTTCCTCAATGATTGTATATTCCTCTTATTAAAAAAAAAACAAATAAGATCCTGCTTTAAGGATGCCTTCCCCAGAAATCTTGCAGGGTTCTCCTAGATGAGGATCAGCCTCTGCACCTCCCAGTAGTTTCCTCCATCATGCCGTCCACCACGAGGTGACGCAGCCAAGGGGACCCTTGCCAGGGCCAGTGCCTACTGTTGGGTCTTTCAGCCTCCAATTGTGAGCTAAGTAAACTTTTTTTCTTTATAGGTACCCATCTCAGGCGTTCTGTTATAGTAATGAGAAATGGAACTAGGCTCCAAATCCACACATGGGAATTGAGGCGCAGCCTGCCCTCGGTTGGAGACCTACCAAGGGTTAGGATGGGACATGTAAATAGCTGTGCCTCCTGCTCCCTCTGGCACTCGATTGGCCTCCTTATCACTCTGGGAAAGGGTGAGCTGTGTCTGGGAATTGCACTTTGTCCCCTGCACTGTGCCCCACTGTGACGACCTAGGCACTTGTGGGGGCTGAGCTTGAGATAACTTATTGCCTTCTGTCCTGGTCACTGACCTCATCTTCCAGCTACCCTGAAGCCCTTTTCCATCATCACTCCTTCCCCACGTCCTGGAGCTCTGTCTGCCAATTCCTGTCAGACTTTGCTTAGTTCATTCCCGGGTTAGGTATTTTCAAGGTATTACACAATGATATACCAGCTCAGCTTCTAGAAGTTTCCAAGGGCTCCCCATCAGAGATGAACTACATCAATCAATCATTCCACATTAGAACACAGGTTGAAGGCTGCTGAGCTGCATGACCCTGGCTCCAGCTCTAGGATTGTAAGTTCCTGATCAGAGGGATGTAGGACAATCGTTTGAGTGTCTCTGGGCTGGATTGACCCCTGATACAAGCCTGTTTCCCTTGAATCCATGGTGAGTCTGGGAATTTTCTTCCTAAGCCAGGAATGGTGGTTCATGCCTGTAATTCCAGCAACCTGGGAGGCTGAGGCGGGAAGATCACAAGTTTGAGGCCAACCTAGACCTTGGTCTCTAAAAATTAAAAAGGGCTGGTAATAGAGCTCAGTGGTAACACACCCCTGGGTTCAATCCTCAGTTAGTGCACCCTATGGGTCCACATCCCTAGGAAGAGTAGTACCTAAGGCTGTCATGAGGATTAAATGAGCAATGTATATATAATGTCCCAGATACAGTTCTTGGTGGAGAGGAAGCACTTAATAAATCCAAAAAGTTAAAATGTAATCAGATAGATAGTACACAAATAAACGGCGCTGTACTATATCATTAGAGAATTGGTCCTCCTGGGCCTAGGGGAGTTCTTCCTGTCATGTGATGTTTGTCCTCGGAAGTGTCCACAGGCGTTGGAAAACCCCATCAGGGTTCCCAGGAGGCTTGTTCTCCTTCTATGGCCTATTTCCTTTGGGGATTAGGCCTCCTTGGCTTGGATGTGCCACCTGCCTGCTTGTCTGTCAATGAATCACCATTTCTGATCTGAGAGCCATCAGGGAGATGTGCAGCCTGTTGGGACCTTAGGTAGTGTGTGGGTGTCCTTGAGCCTCCAGTATAGCAACATCATTTGTCTTTTTGGCAGGAAGGTTTTTTTTTTTTAAGTTTCCAACATCTTTAGACCTTATCAAGTTGATAAATATATGCAGACCGATGACGGATAGGAAATAAAGCTCCATGATGGCAGATCCTTCCTGTTCTTGAAAATCATTTTATTTCATTACCTCACGCAGTCCTGTTCCTTGAGGGGGAGGATTTAAAGGTTCATTTTGTGAAACCATGTGGCCATGAGATGATGGTGGTAAAAACTGTAGAAAATGTCCAGCCAACTAGATTCAAGGGAGTTTTGTTCCAACAAGATCAGAACACGTTGGAAAGGTTAGGCAGCCTGGGCTGGGTGGTCTTGTGGGACATGATAACAGCCACCATTCGTCTACTTCCGGGGATCTCACTTGTTCTTTGGGTTTGTCTGCTCTGTAAACATCACAGATGAGGACCCATTTTACATTTATTCTATAAATCAGAAGTGGTTTCACCAATGAAAATTATAATCTTATGCATTACAGGTTTCATGCCTCAAAAACACATATGCAATATTTTCAGGAATCATCACTTAGTGCAATGGAGTTTTCTCCATCCTTCTCACACTGGTCCTCACCTCCTTTCCTGGAATCTGGCCCTTCTGGGGCCACACAGTGGGAGGAGGCCTTTTACCAAGAGACTCAAGGTGCAGGAGGACACAGATCCCCTTCTAACGTAGATGTGAGGAGGCTCGCAGCCCAGAGTTGTCCTTCTCAGGGTCTAGGGTTTGATTGTCCTTGAGTCATCTCCATTTTCTTCTCTTATCCCAGAACTTGAACTCAGAACAGAGATGGAGCAGATATTGCCTGTTCTGTTTGTATGTATTTCAGGAGGTGTGCAAGCCATTAGGAGAAAACAGGAGGAGGAAAGGAGCTGAAGAAAAGGCAGAGTAAAGATGGCGGGAGGGCAAGGACGTGCACCGAGCCAGAGTCCAAGACCCCTGTATGAGCTGAGCCCCTGAGCCGGATGGAGAGGATTAGAAAAGAAACTCCCAAATCCTTCTCACTACAAAGGCTTCCTATCGGTAGGAATGTATTTCTTGGACCCAGAGTAAATCACAGTTGGGATAGTTTTCTGGAGCTGATTGTTGGAGCTTAGTTAGTTAAGGGTAAAAATTTTTTTTTTTTTTTTAAAAAGAGAGAGGGACAGCGAGAGAGACAGAGAAAGAGAGAAACAACTTTATTTAGTTTTTCACATGGCCTTAGTTGCTCCAACACTTAGTTGTATACGTGGTGCTGGGGTTTGAACCCGGGTCCTCGTGCTTGCCAAGCAAGCGCCGAAACCACTGAGCCAGCGCTCCAGCCCCAAGGGTAAGAATTTAGCATTCTCTCTTCTACAATAACAAATTTAATGTATTGATTTTGTACATTCTGTTTTTCTTTTTAAATCTGTTTATTCCCCAGACGTTTGTTTTGCTATCCTGGACACTCTGTATGCCAGGCACTGAGTGCTGAGATACAATATGACACTGAATTCCCACAGCTGGCTGGGGAAGTGGGTAGATGAGCCCATTTGACTGATGGGAGCCCTGAGGCTCGGCAAGGCTAAATGACTCTCCCAGCTCCCACAGCTCAGATGATGTGGAACCCAAATCTCTTACTGCAACACTGTGCCAGATTTGTTATAAAAATGGAAGGAAAATTTATCCAACATAATTTTATGTTTGTGTGGGTAGAAACATGACTATCAACATTTTTTAAACTGAACTTTGAATTTTAGAATTGTTCTAGATTTACAAAATTAAAGATAGCATAGTACTTATATTTCCCACTCCCAGTTTCCCATTATTAATATCTTATATGAACATGACGTGTTTGCCACAGTTAACAAATCAATATTGATCCATCACTATTAACTAAAATCCGTCTTTTATCAGATCTCCTCAGGGTTTGCCTTGTGTCCTGTTTCTGTACCAAAGTCTTGTCTGGGATATCATCTACACTGAGTTGTCAAAGTCTTCTGGGTTTCCTCACGACAATGACAGCTTCTCAGGCTTTCTTTTCCTTTTTTCTTTTAAGAGAGAGCAAGAGAGAATCAATTTTATTTATTTTTTCATCTGGCCTTTATTTCTCCGACCCCACTATAAATGTGGCTGGTGTGTGCATGCCTATAATCCCAGAGGCTCCAGAGGCTGAGGCAGGAGGATTGCAAGCTCAAACCCAAGCCTCAGGAACTTAGTGAGGTCCTGAGCAACTTAGCAAGATCCTGTCTCAACATGAATTTTTTTTTTTAAAGGTGGGGGTGGAGCTGGGGATGTGTCTCAGTGGTTAAGTGCATCTGGGTTCAATCTCTGGTACCAAAACAAAACAAAAGGGGCTGGAGCGGTGGCTCAGCAGTTTCGGCGCTTGCCTGGCAAGCATGAGGACCCAGGTTCAAACCCCAGCACCACATACACAACTAGGTGTTGGAGCAACTAAGGACATGTGAAAAACTAAATAAAGTCGTTTCTCTCTTTCTCTGTCTCTCTCACTGTCCCTCTCTCTTTAAAAAAAAAACAACACTTAGATTTTCTTCATCACATTTGGCATTCTGTTATGGGATCCTCTGACTTCCTAAATACTTTTTAAGCTTGCTTTTAATTTGTGGTATTCAGAAGTTTTGCCATCCTCCAAATGCATGGTGCTTTACCTACACTATTTCATCCCTTTGATTCTTGGTGACTGCTAATGTGTTCACCAACTTTACTTTTCTAAAATGTTATATCATTGAAATGTGCTTGCAGCATGTAAGTTTATCAGACTGGCTTCTTTCATTTAGTAGTTTGCACTCAAAATCCATCCATGTCTTTCAGCAGCTTAATAGCTATTGTTTTTTTAAAAAAATCTGCTGGATAATATTCCAAAGTGTGGCTGTACCACAGTGTTATACTTGGACAAGTGTCTTAAAGGCCCATGTGTTGGAGGCTTGATTCCTAGCCCTGTGGTGCTTTGGGGAGGTGGGAGAACCTTTAAGAGGTGCACCCAGTCGGAAGTCTTCCTTTGGTCTTATGGGCAGTACCTCAAGGGCATCCTGGGACCCCGGCCTCTCTTCTCTCTTTTCCTTTGCTTCCCAGCTGCCACGAGGAGTATAACTCGCCTTTCCATGAGCTGCTGCCATGTGCAGCCTCGCCACAGGCCCCCAAATTATGGACCTACCAATAGTGGACTGAAACTTCCAGTGGGCCAAAAACAAACATTCCTATTTCTAAGTTGACTATCTCAGGAAAGAAGACTAATACACACAGTGTGTTCCTCCATTTACCTATTAAAAGGCATATTATTTGCTTATAGCTTGGGGGGATGACTACGAATAAAAGTGTTATAAATATTCCTGTGCAAAAAAGATTTTTTTTCAGACACTGTCTTGCTGAGTTGTTCAGTCTGGCCTCAAACCTGCAATCCTCCTGCCTCAGCCTCCTGAGTGTCTATTATGATCTTTTCCATCCTTTTTATTCTGTTGTTGCTTTTAATTGTTCAGTGTCAAGAGTCTTTCCTGTTTTGAAACTGAATACTTTAGCAGGTATGTGTTCTGCAAATACTTTCTTCCAGCCCATGGCTTGTCTTCATTCTCTTAACACCGTTTTCTATGAAGTAGACATTTTTAATTTTAATGATGTCCAATGTGTCTTTTTTCTCTTTTGCACTGTGTGGCATTGGTGTTTTATTTAAAAACTCTTCACTAAACCCAACGTCATGCAGCTCTTCTTCATTTTCTTCAAGAAGTTCTATAGCTTTTCATTTTCCATGTAGCATCATGATCCATCCTGAGTTGGTCCTTGTGTGGTACAAGGTCTTTGTCTCGTTTCCTCTTCTTGAGACTGTCCATCAAATGGTTCTAGCACCACCTGTTGGAAAGTCAACAATTTTTTTTTGTTTTAGAGAAAGGGACAGTGAGAGAGAGAAAGAGAGAGAGAGAGAGAGAGAGAATTAATTTTATTTGGTTTTTCATGTGGCTTTCATTGCTCCGATACTTTGTTGTGTACATGGTGCTGGGGTTTGAACTTGTGCACTTGCACATGCCTGGCAAGTGCCATAACCGCTGACCTACCACTCCAGCCCCAACTGCTTATTATTATTATTATTATTATTATTATTAGCAAAATACTTTCATCCAATATGTGGAATTCAAGTGCTGTGGAACCAAGCTTGAGAACGCCAGCCCCAAAGCGTGAGGCTTGTTGATAAATCTCCATGTACTATTCTCTTTTTGCCCATTTTCCCCCTAATCAGATGCTGTTTCTGGCCTACTAAGGAGAAGTAAACAAAGATGTTATTTAGTGGCAGAGGAGACAAACTGCTGTGGCAGGCAGAGGACATAGTAAAGCCCTTCGGGTGGACAATTTGTAGAGGCAGAGGCTGTGGTCAGAAACCCTCTAATCCAGACCTGATGGAGAAAACTTAAAATGGGAGTCTGACATACTTTTGAGTCTAGATTTGCCTGCTAGGAAAACCTTAGCATCTAGTGGTACACACACGCACACACGTGCCTGCGCACACACATGCACACACACACGTGTGCACACATACACACACATGCGCACACACACACACACACACATACACTCTGCCTTCGTCCCATGGCCTGGGATTCCCTAACAGTTCCATCAACTCCCCTCAGCAGAACCTTGGGGGAGACAGGCAGGAACCCTCCCTTCTCACACACCTCTTGCTCGGGGAGGCAGGAGCAGGTTTTTATAACTGTGATGCTAGTTATAGCGTTAAACATGATGGTATATGAAGTCATCTACATAGTTCATAATTCCTTTCATTCTGAGAATGAAGAATCACTTAAAAATAATTTAAAAATAAAGAAGAGTGCCATCTTGTGGGGATATTGACTACTACGGCAACATCAGATCTGTTCAGTGGTCCATCCACCCAAGACAACTGCTACGTACACGTCACATTTGTGTGAAAGGTATCAGCTGCAGATTTTAGGGCAACTGATCCAGAGTTTTTTTCTTATTTTTAAAAAAACTATAATGAATAACTCTGGACTCAAACCTGCAATCCTCCTGGCTTTTATTTTCATAAATGACTAAAAGTTACTTCCTAATAACCATAAAGTTAGTCATTGTGGGGAACTAAAACTAGCAGTTATAGTTTAAAAATCACATTACCAGTTCCCTTACATAGTCTAATTCCATTTGTATAAGGATTTTGACTGAGCCCACAATGCATAAGCACACATGGTATGGGAATTCCAGAAATTTCCAGGGAGTGTGCTCGTGTGGTCTTAAGGTTGGTTGTGGTGTTTTGAATGCTGAGAGTCTTGTTTTAAAGAATATGGTTATTTTTAATTTAGCATTATAAAGAAAGAACCAGAATAGGCCAATCAGCAGCAGGACAGAAGTTGTAGTAGCAGCCTGGGGTGAACCGGAATTTGGATGACAGGCCAAAGTGGGAAACTGGTTGCAGGAAGCTCTTTGGCCAGATGGAGCCAGGGTGGATGGGCTGAGCTAGCACTGGCTGAGACACTCCCTGTTAACCTCAGGGTTGCTGATTTTCATCCTGAGGCCTTGGACAAGCCCTGACCTACACCATGGGGCTTTGGGTTTATTAAGTCTGTAGAATGGCACGTTTGGAAGCTATAATCTCCAGAGTCCCTTCCAAACCTAAAATTTGATGTGTCAAAGAGAAGCCTTCATTTATCACACTTTCTTAACACAGCTTTTCTAGATAAGCGCAGGAATTTCTACAAAAATCTTTATTCTTAGGGAGTGTTGTAGGTGGAGTCTTCTGAGGCATGAGAATGGCTTTATTATGTCTTCCAAGGTCACAACTTGTGGAACATAAAGACTCCCTTCAATATGTTTTCCCTACTTTTATTTCCCATGACCCTGTGGGAGAGGGGAGAAAAGTCACACTCAAGGACTGAGGCGGCTAGGTCCCTTCTCTAGGGACACAGTCTCTGTGTAGATGGGCACTCTCAACGTCATAGAAATTCAAGAAGCCCTGGGTAGGTTGGGTGGTGTCCAGCCCGAACCACCCGGCCTTGACCGGCTGAAGGACCTTTGGGGAGGGGTGTCACTTCATGAGGAAGACTTCCTCTGTCCCCCAATCACTAAGAAACACTGCCTTGCATTCGGTATTTTACGAGTTCACATACATTTATATTCTTGTTAGCTTGAGTGAATGCATTTTAAGGTGCTTTTGGAGAAGAGGGGGAGGATCCAAAAATCAATAAGAAAACTAGAAATTTCAATCCTGAATTGCAACTTGTCTGCCAATTGCTGTTATGGGCGGAAATATAGAAGAATCAAGAGACTGGGGTGTGGGCGATGTGGGGGTGACTCTGGATCAGGATAAAATGCATATCATATTGCTACTTTATATGCATTTATGATTGTACAATTCCTTAATAAATTTTCTTTTAAAAAAATCATGGAATGGAGTTGTATTGGTGACATTGGATCACAAGAGGGCGCTCCAACAAAACACCTCACAGCTCAAAAATCTGCATCTCCCTCCTCAAACATTGACATGGGGCAATTTCTGACTGGTTTGATAATATGAAGTTTAACATCACAAATATTGTTTCAAACTTTATGAATTCCTTTACAAGATTGGGAGACTGGACAGTAAATCCTGAGCACAAGTTAAACTACTTTGATTAGCTGGAAGTAGTATATAATTCCTCCATCTGTTGCCAAAAAAAAAAAATGTGGAAAGACTTTAAAAACCTTTTCTCAGTTTACAACACAAACTCAAAGCACATTAAGAGCAATTCCATCTCCAAACTAGAGTGTTTATGGATTACCTTTATAAGAATTCTAAGTCTGGAAATATGATTAAAAACCTTATTCTCTAATCCAGACACAACTATCAGAGAAAAACGCTATGTTATCTCTTCCCAGATAAAGATAATTGAAAAAGAAATTGGGTGAAAGGCTATGTGGAGTAAATGAAAGCACCCAAACCAAATTTCCCTAGTAGTCAGATTATACTTGCAGGCCTAATTGGTAACAATGAACGCCCTTCACATTTAAACCATTTTTACCGATAATAAAATAATTAGAATAATTTATGTGCATCTGTGCTATTATCAACATGACTCTGCTTAAAGGAGATTCAGTGGTTATTCACGGTAGTAAGAGGGTCTCCCCTCCCACCTTCTCCGATGACAGGTTTCTACTCAGGCAGCACTTCTAAATTTTTAATAGAGAGGGAGAGATTCCATTTAATTAGGTAGAGTGACTTGTTTATGTGCAGGTTATACATTTACGAGTTCTAATGAAGAACTGAAAATACCTATTGAGCGGCCTTTGAAGTTTTGCTTGTTTAGGGATAATTGTAAACCCAGCTCAATGAAACAGCATCCTAGTCCCTCAAGTGATTTGAGAGCATAGAGTTAAATCCAGGTAAAATAATTGCACAAATCGCATGTCGATCAATGTTCAAAGGATTTTTTTCCTTCCCAAATCAAAGCTTTTCCACCTCACTTTTGATCGGAATACTGAAACTAGGTTATAGGGAAAATATTAAGGATGTAACAAGATTTTTTTTCTTTCTTTTTTTAAAAAGACTCCATCATTTATATAAAAACCTCTTTTTTTCCTTTCAATTTTAACTTCATAGATTCTATGTAGCCTCTTTTATTTGTGAATGAGGTAACCTACACAAATAACTGTCACAAAGCATTTTTCTATGTTCATAAATCCTCTCTGAAAATGAGAAATTAATTTTGTTTCTTCAACTCCGACCTAAGGTAAAAATTCCAAATATTTGCGTGCCTCAGATGTATGGCAGAAAGGCCACTGAAATTAATGAGGCTTCCTGAATTGGTGTAGAGAAATGAATTACGAAGCTTAAGAAGTCGAAGAGATTTCTCGTGATTTCTAAAGCAATATTAATGATCATATGGAATGAGAAATCGAGCTTTGTGTTATTACTATAGGATTAGTTTTTAGTTCCTGAAAGCCAGTCTATTTATGGATATCTAAGATGGAATTAAAGTCTGAAAAGGTTAATTTTTTTAAAAAAACCTGTTCTGTTGAAGGTCTATTTCCTATCACCTTTTATAAGTTTCCCTTTGAATTGTAGTTGCAATCTGCATTTGGAGCGAGTCCAGGAAGCCTGAATAATAATGTAATCCCCGGCGGAGCCTCTCTTAGCAGAGGGAGTAGGATAAATGAAATGCTACATACAGATTCCTGACAATATATTCATCTTGATATTATCACAGCTGATGGATTGCGGCGGGGCTACTCCTAGGTCTTGCTTTTGCTCTCCTTGGAGTATGTTTAATTTCAGTAAGGAAACAAAACCCCAGCATACAAAAGAAACAAAATCATCCCAATTGAAAAGTAATGCCGTCAAAATATCCATTGAAAGAAAACTATTTGTTTTGCTGCAGGAGAATGGAGAACAGAGAATAAGAGACTAAAGGCAGGAACAGAAGCCATTGCCCTTTGCTTAGTTCACTGGCCGCGTCTAAGGCTCTTGCCCAGTTTAGCAGCCGCACATCCAATTTCTTTTCTGTCTGTGTGCTTATCTAATTTATTTTTATAAGGAAACTCTGTTCTTCTTGTCCAGAGCCAGCATTCTGAAGCTGAAATCTTGGATGATGTGGTTTTAAGATCAAATGAGACCTAATAAGGTGGCATTTGTTTTCTTATTGATCTTATTGCTTGGGTCCCACTGACACATTTCAAAGTCACGGCAAGAATTAGGGTGCGAGCTCTTCAGCGGAGACAGTCGTGGTTGGGGCTCCACCTTCAAAGTGGAGAGCAAGGGACTGCAAACAGCTCAAGCCAGGGCTCACAGGCGGCCGCATGGGACACCTGGCAGAATGAACGCTAAAAGCGACTTATATTGTTTATTTCATTTTAGGTTCTGGCTGGTTGGCGGATGTCCTTGATTAGAGTTGATCAGTGTGCCTGTTTCTTGCCTAATTTAAGAAGCAAAGGCATCATTGGCAGAAGATAAAAGGAAAAGGGTGTGGTGCTTTTAAAAAGAGTTTACTTAGGAGTCAAAACGTACGGAGTTGTTTAAAGAAGCTAAGAGAAATGAAAGTGGGAAAAAAGAATTTTCTGAATAACTTACACTCTCTCCCAATAAAGGGCAAGAAGTAGGAGAAAAAGTCTGTTTGACGCTGGGCTGGGGAGTGCACTATTTTAAAAAAAACTCATCATTCACACCTGTAATCCCAGAGGCTCCGGAGGATCACAAGTTCAAAGCCAACCTCAGCAACTTAGTGAGGCCCTGAGCAACTAGCAAAACCCTGTCTCAAGATAAAAAGTAAAAAGGGCTGGGGATGTGACTCAGTGGCTAAGCACCCCTGGGTTCAATTCCCGGTACAAAACAAACAAATAAACAAAACACATCATTCTGACCCAGTCTTTGAACAAAATAGAGGCCTGAACTAGGTTTTGCTTGATCACTTAATTGAGCTAGGGAGCATTAGAATTTGTCCTCTATTAGGGTGGAGGATGTGTGTTTAAGGTTCTCAGGGTCAGAATGCCAGCATGTTCATACTGTGGGTAAACGAGAAATTACGTCTATATTCTACTTTATTTCAGACAGTGACTCCAGTCAGCCCAGGCATTAGGATGATGTTTTGCTTCTGTTCATTCATCTTTTAGTGTTGCAGAGGAGCAAGAGGAAAACCAGGAGAGAAGGTGTAGCCATGGCAAGTGAAGTACTATCGAGGACACTGCGACTCCCAGTTGCGAGAGCTGGTTCTGGAGGCTCTGTGGGAAGGTATCGGCAGACACAGTATTTCTGTCAGTGTCCTCCTATTCCCCACTCTTTGTTCCTTTAATGGGTGAATGAGCCTTAGGTTCTTGTTGAAGCTCTTCTTTTTTGGGAGAGAAAAGGGCGTACGTCGTTATAACCTGACAGGCCAGCGTGTCTGTTGGAGGGGAGCGTTGGATTTCGGGGGGGGGTGTTTCCACAGGGTGCAGCTTTCATTGGCTGCAATGCAGCTCTTAGGTCGGCCTCATAGTTGGTTTCCTTATTGTTCCCCTTCATACAATCCTGCGGATGAAGGGAGAAGTTAATCAAAACTGTCCTAGTGGGGTGGAATTTAGGATGCACCTGATTCTACTAGCCAGGGAAGAACTTGCTCTGCAGTTAAAGATGGGAAGGAATTTAAAAACCAGCTCTCTCCAATTCTCATTTCACAGATGGGTAAATAGGTCCTGGGCAGCTCAGTGAACTCCACAAGAGGATGCAACAAGTCAGGGGTAGAATACTTTGTCTACCGCAGGGTGCTTTGGAGGAGAAAATGGCTCCATTCCTGGAGCTACCTCTCAGGAACTGAGAGGGGCCTGAGAAAAGAAAATTAAGATCCTTGTTCCTCAGAGCGGTGTTCGTGAATCAATAGCATTAGCTTCACTCCAACCCTATTAGAAATTCAGCATCTCAGTCTACCCCAGACCTACTGACACAGGATCTGCATTTTAACAAGATCTTCAGATAATTTCTGTGCACGGTAGAGTGTGAGAAGCCCTGAGACCCTAAAGCCAAACTAGAATTATGGGACAGCTCAAAACTGTCTAGTTTCAGCAAGTGTCATGACTACTTCTAAAAGTGAGCTAAAGTGGGCACATCAAAATTTAAAATGCTAAATGCAAAGAGTAAAACGTGATACGAAGCAACGGGTGCAGATGAGTTGAAATGGAGATATTTAATGGAGCAACTTTCCTAGAGGGTGATTTGGTAATAGGTATCAAGCCTGAAAAATGTGCAGATCCTTTGATCTAACACTTCTACTTCTAGGAAGTTATTCTGGAGAGCTAATTGGACTAGGTTGAAAAGATGTGTGAATAAGAAGGTTATAATGTTTATAATAGACAAAATAATTAAAGTGGCCTGAAGATTCAACAGGAGAGGATAGTTGCTAAAGAAATTTTGGGACCCAAAGTGGAATACTATGCAGACATTTAAAATAATAAATCAGAGAAGCATTTACTACTCTTATGTTTATATGTGTGTTGTAGATAGGTAAAAATCTCAGGTTACCAAACCATGTATCAAATGATCTCTTATTTTCTTTAGAAATACTTACTTAAAAAGTCCAGAAGGCTGTGTAGTAAGAGTAGAGATGATACTTTTCTCTTGTGCTTATCTTCATGTTATTTTTTTACTATTGATTTATTAATTAGCAAATCAAATGAGGTATACAGTTACTGTAAATGACTATTTTTTTTCCTTTAACTTCTGAATAGTTTACTTTCCAGGTCAAATTCTCAAAAGGAAAAACAGTTTAACATTTTACGTGCAAACTTATCATGATACAAACTACCTTGCATTATAATTATCTATTAACCATCTCCTTCCTCTGAGACTGTGAACTCCTTGATGACAAAGACTGAGTCACGCATCTTTACATCCAGGGCTCAGCACAGGGCTAGGCACACAGCATGGGCTTAATAGTGTTTTGAATGAATGAATGAAAGAGTCTTGGATGATTGTGTAAATCTTTTTTCTTCCTGAGCAACCTAAGGTGTGCAAAATACAAGCATCCGGGAATTGGCTGCTTTTGCACGTAAGTCACATGCTTGATCAGCTAACTATGGAGGGTGACGTTCTACTTAAACAATAGGTTTAGCTGCAATTTCCAGTCGGGTAATAAATTACTCCATGAGTTGTAGGCCTGAGTAGGGGGAGTCAAGAGGTCAGTCACAGAGACCTCTAAAGGCTCAGAGGAAATGTGCTTCTCGTGGCTCACCCCCAATTCCCCCACAGGGCCAGCATCTACTCCACCCCAGCAGGTGGCCTGGGGAGATCTGGAGAGAATGGCCATCTGCCAGGGGAAGCTCATGGGTTGTGGAAACTGGGTGTGCTGATTTGCAGCTGGAATTTTGGACTTCAGCTCATGAGGGGATGGGCTTAGGGGGCTGAAGTTCCAAGCTAGTGGCACCATCTTTTCCAGGGTTATATGGGAAGCATGGGCCTGTGCTCATCTCACTGCAGGAGGCTGAATCTGAAAAAGGTTAAGCTTCTTGCCTGCAGTTCAGACAAGAGTGAAAAGAGTGGTACCAGCATGGGGCTGGGATCCAGGCACAGGTCCCTGCCCCCAGAATCAGGCCCTCTGGCCACACCCTAAAGGAGCGGGGAGTGGTCTGATGGTCCCCACTCCAGTTCCCTGCCTTGAGCCCTTCTGCACTTCATCATTCTCCTTGTTAAACAGGTTCTATTAAAAATAGACTTTCCACATTCTGTGATCATTTATTTTCTTTTTTGGTCTTGGCTTGAAGTCACCAGAAAACCTATTTTATAAGTTAAATGAAAAAAACAAGCTAAGGGGGACTGGAGCCGTGGCTCTGCAGCTACAGCACTTGCCTGGCACGCACAAGTACATGGGTTCAGACCCCAGCACCCATGTACACAACTGAGTGTCAGAGCAATGAGGGCCATGTGAAAAACTCAATAAAAGTTGATTCTCTCTGTCTCTTTCTCTCTCTTACTGTCTTCACTCTTAAAAAAAAAAAAAAAAGCAAGCTAAGGGAAGAAGAAATAATTTTATTAAAGCTATTTATATTACCTAGGAAAAGTCATAAAGTTCAAGAAAGTGGGTTGTATCTGAGATTTAGAGGTAAGCCTTAGCCTTCATTTTGGCAGTTGTTCATAAAGTTCTGAGAAAATTCATGAAGGCTCGTTGAATGTTTTATCTTGTGTCTTGGGACATCCTAGTTTCTGTGTTTGAAAAATGTTAATAGTATTTAAAACATAAGTTCTAATCAGCAAAATTGGTGCTAGTGTTTGAATGTGTCCCCTAAAACCCGAAGTCATATGTCAATGGTGTTTGGAGGTAGGGCCTTCCGGAGGAAATTAGGGTTAGGTGAAGTCATGAGGATGGGGCTCTGTGATAATGTTAGTGGCTTTAGAAGAAAAGGAAGAGAGACCAAGGCAGGGGTGCTGGCCCCGTCTCACTGGTTGTGCCACCATGTATGCCACAGGAAGGCTCCAGGTGCTGCTTCTGTGCTCTTGTGCTTTCCAACCTCCAAAACTGTGAGCCAAACTTATTTATAAATTAACTGAGCTCAGGTATTTTGTTTTAACACAGAAGAAGAACTATGATAATTGGGAATAACATCACTGCGGAGAGGAGGGAAGATAGGGAGGGATCTAAGGAGACAATTAAACAATGTATCATACTTTACCCCCCTGAGAATCCAAATAATACTTATGCAATCATTTAATTCTGGAACATTCACAATCTAAACATTTATATCACCTGTAGGGGCAAAATATAGAAGAATCAGGAGACTGGGGTGTGGGTGATGTGGGGGTAATTCTGGTTTAAGAACAAATGCCTATCATATTGTTACTTTGTATGCATTTATGATCGTACAATAACTCAACTCCTTAACAAAAATTTTTAAAAAGTGATAAAATAATGGAATATGAATATTTGCTTATGGATCTTTTTGGCTACTTCCCATTTGGAATTTGCATGTAATGCAGAAAAGTCTTGAAAAACCTGGGCAGAAGACTCAAATTCTATATCCAAGAGTTTCCAAATTTATAAAATGACATGACACTACTCTGAGTTTTTCTTAGGTTCCCTTTCCCATAAATTGGTTTTGCCTTAACTTTTACAGTTGATAACAATACGTGATTGATTAAGGTCCGCCTCTCCTGCTAGCTTAGAAGCTTCCTGAGAGCAGGAGAACCACATCTGTTTTGCTTACGGTTGTATATCGAATACTTTGCACATAATAACATTTAATAGCATAGAACAAGAACAGCAGCAGTGACGACACTAATGAAGAAAAATGATAACTGGTACTCGTGGAGCACTTGCTCTGATTGCTTTATGCTTACTAACTCTTTTAATGTAACCTTTTAACAGATATTGGTTGAATGACTTATATAAATGAAAAATCAATTTGAAGTTTACATATCTGGAAACTTTTTAGTGTTGAGGAGCTCTGCAAGTCTTTATTATAATGAAAACTCAGAGATCAGATGTGAAGTCATTCAGCAAAGTGTGCCTTTTCTTTTATTAAAGTTTTTGTATTTTTAATACTCTTTTTATTTGTTGGTTCCTTAGAACAGATTTGAAGCCACAAGGGAAAAGGCTAGAAACTATCTAACTGCATAAAGAAACTGACCAGCAATATCAGCCTAAGACTGGGCTTTAATTTGAATGGAGAGGTCTTTGATTAGCAGCTCTCCACTCCAATAGTGGGAGGCTGTCTTTCAAGAAAGTTTTAAGCTGACATCCGTGTTGCGGCTGCAGTAACTTCCACTTAATTTATTGTCATTTAGTGCAAAAATTGATGAGAACATAACCTTTGTCAGGTTTTTTTAATGTTTTATTGGCTATAAAAGATAAAATATGGAGTAAAAGGAAGTAAAATAGTATTTTGTTAGGTCGAGGGATGGATTTATGCTTTAACTAACTGATAGAATAATCAAAGGGTCGTAAAGATCAGAGTGGCTGCCTCCTATCTCCTCTCTTTATGTGTGCATTCAACAAGCTTCCCTTTGTGGCTGTCAGACCCATGGGAGCTCATCCAAACACCAGGCCCCCTTTGTCCAAGGGTATTAACTCAGCTGTTTGGATCAAGAATATCACAAGGCCTCTGTTGCAGACATTAAGCAATTGGGGTAAGTCTAAATGAATCAGATACTTGACATGTGCAAATGGGATGTTTGTTCACAAGGGACTCCGGGACTACATTGTGTCTTGTATGAACAGGCAAAAAAAAAGTGTGTGAGTTAAATTGAATTTTGCAGGAAACACACAAAGAGATCCTAATCTTTGGGAATTGCCATTGATTGTGGTATAGGGGAAGATGCTGGCTGGGAAGGTCCAACCTTGCCAGCACCACCAAATAAGAAAAAAAAAAAGAAACAAATTTCAAAGTGATTGAGTTTGATAAGCTGATAATCTAGGCCAGTGGTTCTTAAACTTTAGCACATGCATCAGAATCTCCAGGAGGGCTCCTTAACCTCCTACCCCCTGCCGATTGCTGGGGCTTCACCCCTAGAATTTCTGGTACAGGTCTGGGATGGGCTGGGGAATTTTCATTTCTAACAAGTTCCCAGGTGATGCCCAAGTCGCTGCTCTGGGACCAAGTGGGGATCCCGTGCTCTGGGTCTTCATTTGGAGCGAGGTGGCCTGGCTGGGTGGATTTGCCCCGTGGTGTTCTCCTCAGAAGCGTGGCTGGTGAGTCTGTAGTGTATGTGTGTGTTTTGTAGGCAAGCAAGCCACGGTCTGCCCTGAGGATGAATCACCACTTTAATCTTTGGATGTTTCCAAGATTGGACTGAGGAAGAAAATACGCAGGTTCATTTCCTCATGTGTCCAGTTAGTGCTGTAGGTTTTGCTTCCAAAGCAGTTCGCTTGGAGCTGGTCAAAGATCTGGTTGGGTTTTTTCCTGTGTTCTGGATGTTAAGCACAGTGCCGTGCACTGGGCCCTGAAACCAGGCTAGTGAGACTCAGAGCAAAACTGAAATGCCAGGCCCCTCATTCAAAAATGATGGCTGTGCTCCCTTGCGGAGCCCTTCTTAATGCAGAGCCTGAGTGACAGGACAGTACAGCCATGAAGTCACTCTGCTGTTCGCCTAGCAGATTCTTAACAGGAGCAAGCAATTAATTAGCTCCTCACAGCTTGATTGCAGATGACCTGAGGAATTCTGAAGGACCTCCTGGCTGATTCCCTCTTTTTATGATGAAGACAAGCACTGTCACTTGACATAGCCTTTACACTTGATGTGGCACCTTTGCACGTGCTAACCCATTCACACCACCTCTGTGTCGTAGGCATCACGATCCCCACCTGAGACAGAGCTCAGCTGTGACCAGACTAAGGTGAGGTGGATCCATTTTTTGAAGACCAATATTTTCTGTTACATTTAATTTTTTAAATTGCCACACTTGCCTCGCAGAGAGGTTTAGTTATATGCTTAAAAATCTTCAGCCAGTAGACAGTCAAGCAGAAATTTGAATCCCATCTTCTAAATCCTACTGCTGTCTATCTACTCCCGATTACTCAAGAAAACACATTTGAGAAAGGCGATTGATTCTATTGACCTGTATTTTTGAGCTCTGAAGCTTAGTATTGATCCTAGTAAATCTACGTGACTCTTATTCTATTTCTGTTGCCATGTGCTCTTTAGTTCTAAGAACAAATCGTTCCTCAAATGCATCCTGTTCCCAGGAGCATCTGGATCCTGCAGTTTCAGTACTGATGGCTTGGAAGGCCTTTTCTCGGAGTTAATCCCTACTCCCAGGAGTCTTTAATTGCTACCCAGTGTTTAAATTAGATGGAAATAGTTAATGGCTAGTGCACTGGACTTTTCCTCTACCCTACTGTCTGTTTTCCCTCCTGCACCAGATATTCTGCACCCTATTCTCCAGGTGTAAAGGTTGTCACCTCCCAGGGTGTGAAGGCAGATAGGTGTGATGATCTTATGGCCATGTTGGCTGGATGGCTGGGTTAGAGTCCTGCTTCTATTTCTCACTTGCTGATCTTGGTCACGCCTTGGGTTGAGCAATACTGTGGCCCATGTCCTGGTCTAGAAAATGGGGACAAGATGATTAACAAAGGTTTGCTGTTTTCATGCACAGACGCAGCTCATGCACGGACGCAGCTCATGCACAGTGCTTTGGTAGCAGCACTACCACATTCAGGGCTGGTCCCAGACATTAGTAGGCAGTAGGTGAAGGTGACACTTCTGCCTTGCTCTGGGAAGTGCCGGAATGTTGCCCTCTTCTGTGTTCGTTTGTACTACAGCACATCTAAGACTTCAAGCATATGAAAAACAATAGAAAGGATAATGTTGGGAGGGATAATGTTACCACAATAGGCCCAAGTGTGGAAGCTTTGAAGTAGACCTTTTGGGAGGTGTGAAGTGTGAGGAAAAAACTGCCTTTCTGGTGGCCGTGTGTTCTCACAATATGAGGACATGAGTATGTGGGTAAGTGTGTGTGAGCAAGTAAAGAGCTCATGAACTTCATCAACGCAAGTACCCAGTCTTCCCCACACCCCAAATTTTCAAAGTTTTAACATGGAAAGAACCTATGGCTTTAAGGCTCAGGGAAAATAATTTTATTTTGATGTGTTCACTACAGCTTCCTCCCAGTTTCTTCTATCAGTTAGTTCCCAGTGTTGGGATAAATGCAAATATTTATTTACCAAGATCTTCATGTCTGTTCCTATATTCAAAACTATTTTTATTCAGCTACAATTTAAATTAAAAATCAGGAAATGACATGAAGGGCTGGAGCGGTGGCTCAGTAGTTATGGCACTTGCCGGGCTTAAGTGAATACAAGAGTTCAAACCCCAGCACCACGTACACAGTGGAGTCTTGAAGCAGCCATGACCACATGAAAAACTAAAATAAAATTGATTCTCTCTTTCTCCTCACTTTCTCTCACTGTCCCTCTCTCTTTAAAAAAAAAAAGAAAGAAAGAAAGGAAGAAATGACATGAAGGCAGATGTGCTGAATTCCAGCACTTTGTCTGATGGTCCTGGAAGAAATGCAGGCTCACTATGTCCTGGCCTCAGGTAGTATTCAGCACCTGCTGGCTTCTCCCCCTGACCTTCTCATCATTATGCAGCAGCCTTGCTTCCTCTTTGCCCATTTTCTTGAAACAAGATAGGTTGGGACTGGGCTGCCATTCAGAAGCCTTAAAATGGGGATGAAGTGCTTTATTTTGGGAGCTTGGAGTGGGAGGGTTCAGGGAATGGGTAATAGTAAATACTAAGTTGAGATTGCTCATCAAATACAGAAAGATTTATCCTATATGCTTGTAGCCTGCAGAATTCTCTCTCTCTCTTTTTTTTTTTTTTTTTTTGGTCATAAAGACACATGAAATCAAGACTGTGACTTGGTCTATAATGACTTTGGGCGGTGGTGGTGGGGAATCACATTGCTGGTACTCAACAAGAGGTTGTATAAAATATGCATGTGCAGTTTAAAACAGTCACTGCAAAATCTTGCACTCCGTCACCCAGACCTAGACCTAGGTCTTTACCAACCTCTGCCCTCAGCCTGCTGTGTGTCCCTCTCTGGTCTCATCTGCCTCTTTCCTCCTCTAAAGTAACTATTATCCTGAATTTCATGTTAATTATTAACTTGCCTTCTTTAAAATTCTTACAAATGCTACCTCAGCGATACATTGTCTCATTTGGTGTGGTTTGGAACTTTATATAAATGGGATTGTTCTGTTTGTATTCATTTATGATTTGCTTCTTTCACTATTATGCTTATGGGCTGTATTCTGTTGATACGTGTTGCAATGTTTCATTCACTTCCTTCACAGATGTATAAATCCCACTTTGTGAGTACCTCATCTTTTATTTACTGAATCTATTGTTGATGACTTGTTTCTAGGTTTTGCAATTATGCACAAGGCTCCTTTGAATATCCTTACGCATGTCTTCTGGCACATGTTGCAAGGCTGGCATTAAGATACCGCTGTCACTGAGACATTTGGGTAGCATTATACGCAGGCTCTCTTTGACCAGGTATTTCTAAATTTGCCAGAGTAGTTGTACCAGGACTGCATGTTTAAAAATCTCACTGTCTCTAGCACCTGGGGCACTGAATACTTAGTGAGCAACCACGGAGAGAAAGCAGGACCACAGAGGGTGTTGGGCAGCCCTTGTCTATGAAGAGTAAGCGCTCTTCTTACCCCAACTTCAGCTGGTAAAGGGGCCTGTTGGCTTCACCATTCTTTAATACAGTTCAATAACAATCAGGCTAGGAGTAATACAATTTCAATGTCTTCTATCCCTTTAAAAAAGTGTTCTTAGAGGACTTGGTAGCAGAACCTTCAGAGTAAAATGTTTCCCAACTACCCACTGTACCCTTTGCAATTACAGGGTTTTTTTTTATTGGTGCATTATAGTTATACATAATGATGGAATATGTTGTCACATATTCAGACATGCACGCAATACAACAATATAATTTGGCCAACGTCCCTCCCCCCCAAATACTACCCCACCTGCCTCATCCCATCTCCTGATTCCTTGCCTCTCTTTATGGGGTATATATCCAAGCATATTGACATAATTCTTTTTTGTGTTAATGACAGAACAAGCCAATATTGGTGCCAGACCATGCTTTCCCCTCTTTGGGTTCCCCATGGTTCCATGTTTCACTTTACTTAAGCCCCAAGTTAATTGGACTTCTCGTGGAAGTCAGAGGTTCCCCTCAGGTTATATTCCCCCATACTACCTCCTCTGGTCACTTTGATGTCCTTCCTGTTCCCTTCCCCCCTCCCTACCCTCCTCCCTACGTCCCCCAGGAATCTTAGCATAGTTCCCCATGATCATGTAAGAATTCATACATGTT